>JAGFPH010000019.1:398858-421189 GCA_018207615.1 Philaenus spumarius
TCTATACTAAGAACACAATTTTGAAAAATTCATCAAAAGTTTGAATTACATTGAAAATACAGAAAACAAAACTACGAAACTTTACGATCTAAAAACTTAATCAATCAGAAACATTAGCTAAATTAAAAATGTTTATTATAAAGAAATTAATTTAGAAACATTAAAAAGGGTTTAGTTTTAATTAGTAATCAAATGACACAACAATATAATTATTTTCGAAGCAGTTTTTCTTTGCTTTTTAAATTTATGTTTAAACTTCAAAATTATAGAACAAAATTCTTAATTTACAAACTATGTTTGAAAATAAAGTAGGTCTATAATAAAAAATAAATAATTGATCTTTAACGAACAAACTATTATTCTGATATTCTGGATCTAGTATGTAAATATAACTATAACAGTATAATTGTATAATGGAAGGCTTTCGCTTCATAAAGTATTATTGACGTATCATCCGATAGTACTGGGAATACCAAAATTTATTTAAATAATTAATTATCTTCACTTACTTTTAGTTGGTACCGGCTCTTATCTTACGTTTTTTTAAGGTTAATCAAATTTGCTTTTCAAATACCTTAGGCTATGTGAGATTGGCCCTCGAGCCGACTCACTAAAAACATAACCTCTTTCTCTTGCCTCCATTTGTTGGACAGAGTATCACCTGTCCGTATTACTTCGGGACAAACCGGACCCCTTTCAGTCGTACGGCTGTCCTTCCTATTGTTGAAAGTCATCGTTTCTCTTCTAACTTCTTACATATTTCATAGTAGTTCTTTCTTCCGTTTCATCACCACTATGATGTATCTTTCAGTAAAATTCTTTCCTACTTTTCCCAACATAAGCGGAATTATGTTTTCCGGCACTACCTCCGCTTTTATCTCGCTTTGTTTATTTATCCACAGTCCCAGACCTTTTATAAGTCTGTGCGTCCATATTCGTGTTTGCTTTGTCCCATTCTTCTTTTCACCTCTGAAAACGCCACCCCCTAGCTTCCCTACTTATTGTAATCTATACTTGTGTAATTCATGAAGGAGCCGTTCAGAAGATCGGCACACTTCGACTAAGCCAAATGAAGTACTTCAGATATCCACAAGATTGTAGTTCACTAACTGAAGGGCTCATTTGGTTTCTTTCTTTACATCCGGTGATATGTGAAGCTTAAGGATTGTAGTTCAGTAGTCCATTAACTCACCCAATTTACGGATCCCATTCCGGCTCTCATATCTTTTGGATATGTGACAAATAGGAATGAAGGAGTTGTTTCTTAACATTTCACTATCTCAGTCTCAGTAGATACCAGACAGTCGATGCCCATGCTTTACTTCGTACAATTTATTTGATTGCGTTCTTAAAGTAAAGAACAAACATCTGTTAATATACATTGTCCTTGCAGTCTATATTTTACTAGTGTTGAATGTATATTAAACTATTAAACTAATACCTATGTATTAGTTTGTTAGTTTAATTAACTTTCCAAGCCCTACAACTGTCCATGCTAATTTCTTGCAATGCCAAGCCACTTCGGTGCGTGTGCAAGCATATAAAAATCCCCAAATATAGTAATTATAAACCAATCCAAAAGTGTTCCATAGTTTTTTTTTTTGTAGAGAAAGGTTAAAAAATTCATATATGCTAGTAAAAAATAGGTTATATTGTAAAATTTACAAAGTTATTAGCTCAAGAAACAAAAAATGTTCAGTAACGAAAGGAAAAAGTTCAACTTTAGGCATACATAAAAAGTAGTAAACATTTTTTTGGAAATTTTTTTCAAAATTTACAAAAGTTTTTTAATTTAGTTCTATATAGAACTGTATAAAAATATATATCAATTTCTTATTTTGAAAACACATACTTAGTTTTTATGTTCCTATTAGGCCTACAAGACTTTTAACAAAATTAAGCCTAGTTTGAATAGTAATTAATTTAGAATTATATGCTTTACCCAAAAATGAAATATTATTATAACAAATAAGAATAAATCAAAGAATTTAACTTTAAATTATTATTTCATAAAAGTATTTGACTTAGCTTTACTTGCATCACAAAATGAGATCAAACAAATCAATCTTCCGCGCACGTAGTCTTTAACAAGATTTATAAAACATCATATCATTTCAAGAAATTTGTAAAAATATATCTATATGTAATAATATTGTGTACCTTAATCGGCATTCATTGTGATTTAGAATTATTATGATGCTAATGTAAGTAGTTTGGAAAGCATGCAATGCTATGTATTACGTTATAAATCACTCACTACATCTCATTCAAAACGTTCTGAACTACTGAACTAATTGAACTACGGAACTACAATGGTGAACTAGTTCCTTTCACTGAAGGAGATTCACTGAACTACTTCAGTAAACCGAACGACATTTCCCAAGCTTATTCTTTTCTTAAGTTTCTTTTGCTTTATGTTCTTCATAAATATCTTTTCTCTCTTTACCTAAGAGGTGAACTTGTTTACTTCAATAAACTACTTTTAACTTAGAACATTTTCAAATTATATTTAAATTTAACATTCAACCTGTATTTTTTAGTGTTTAATTTTATTTCTGTTAATTTGGGATTTTATTTATTTTTAAATTATTTGTTTTATGTAAGTTTTATTTTGTATCAAGTATTTATAGTTACATAGTAGAAGTATAATGGTTACATCCATTTTTCTTCCGTTGTTTAGGCTTTTATTTTAGTACATTTATATTGCTTGCAATAATGCATGATGAATGTTTGTTTTGCTTCGGTTAATAACATGGTTCCTAGCATAAAAACTTTAAAATCTAAATCTTTAACTTATGCTTGTATTTAATTAGATTCTTTTAGCAGGCTGATGAATTAAATGTACCATCCATAAACTATTTCATATTAGATTAGTTAACTTCTAATAATGAGAAAATAGCAATTACATTATGCTAACACGAGCTCAAGCAAAATTCTTATTAGAGATTGGATTATAAAACCTATTTATCCATAATATATTGCCATGTAACTTGTATCGACGTGTATACAATGTTTATCGTGTTACAATTCAATTATTCTTACCCGTTATATTCTGACGAAATTGTAATTTGTAAATTATTATTTTTGCTCATGAAATGTCAAATAATATATTGATTTAAAAGTGACACATCGATAATAGAAAATTGGGTTTACTTGTGTCAATGAGGTTAATGTATGTATAATATCGACATAGCTAAGCTAGTTCTTTGTCATAGACTATTGCTTGTTTGGAGTTCAAGTGACAAGATTGCAAGTGTATAAAATATGGCTATGTCTAAAAGTAAAAGGACTAATTCTTGTTTTGCCGTATTGTATTACTTTTGCAAACTTTTTGGGATTTTGCATATAAAACTTTCAACAAACTGCTCACTAAAACAACCAATAAGAAAAGGTAAAACATGTTTAGTGCAGCAGTAAGTATATACACATAGGTCAATATAGAAATTCACAAGGCAACTAATAAGTACTGATTAAAACATAAATATAAGTAAAGTTTCTAATAAACAAAACAAGTCAGTAATTTCTTCTCTCTTAGTTCGCTTGTAACTATTATACATAAGATGAAATAGAAATATCAAAATTATAACAACAAATACAATGTTAGAACAATTGGTATTAGCAATCAATTTATGTGAATTTAGAAGGATTTACAACGTAAGTTAATAGTTATCAAGTCAAGGGCAAACATACTTTCATTGGATTTGTTTGTATTTTAAAATATAATTTAAGTTATGTAATATTTGTTAAACAAATAATTAGGTAAACATCATAAATGTAAAATTAATATATTTTTTTAAACGGATTCATGTTCTAATGTACTTGCATTAAACGATATACTTATTTGGAGTGATTAAATAAAGAAAATTTATTGTAGAAAATTAATATTGTCAATAAATTATATATTATTATTTCATGCAAAAGAGACATCATAATTAGGCTATTTCATTTGTAACTAAATGAACCAAGCCTAGGTTATAATAGAAATCAACCACTAACTTAGTTAACCAAAATTGTATGTTATTCATTAAATATTAGGTCAAGAAAAGGTTAAATAAAACTTATTAAATTAATGTTAATTTTACACATTTGAATGATTTGTCTTAGAAATGTTATGACAATATTTAAAAACGTGTTCAAAAATTTATATTTTAATTGAATTATATGAAAGTTTATAAAACTGCAGATTAACCATTCGTTAATTAAGAAGAATCTTAACAAATACTATGTACATAAGGAAGAATATTTTTGTAAGATAGAGCAACACATAAAGGCGTTTTTAAAAATTTTGTCTGTAAATAATATTTTAACTGTAAAATGTATAATAATCTTATGCACCATATATTTACATCTGTAGATAACAAAAAAGTAGTTCCGTCGTTTTTGTGTGTGTAAGTAATTAAACTGAAAATTAAGCAGAAGACAGGGGGTTTTGTCCTGTTGCTTGTTGAACCACAATCAGCTGTTTCATTCTGATACTGAACACCCTGTACGTACACGTATTATGATACGATGTACAAGAAATATTGCACAAATTTTCCTCCAATGCTTATAAAGTTATGGGTATTTTGTTTCTAGCCCTAAATCTATAACTATGTAAAGTTAATTTATTTGTACTTTTAAGTAAAACAACATGAACACAAACCCCTCAGTAATGTGCTACATACTTTTTGAATTAAGTACAAATATTTTATAAAGTAAAAACTTCTCACTAATGCAGCTATATTTTGGGCTACGTACAAACTGCCCAACTTTTTTGGGTCTTTTCTAACATACAAACTGACCAACAAGCGAGGGCGGATCCAGGACTTCGCCACGGGGGGGGGGGGGGGGGGGGCGGGGGGGGGGGGGAAAAAATTGGGAATTTGTTGTAGTCTAAAACGTACTTTAAGGCAATCTTATCTTAAAATGTTTACTCATAAAGACCAACATATATTTAATTGAAGGACTAAGTTATTTTATTTTTACATAAACTTATAAGGATTATGATGATGTTTTGGAGATTTATCTTCATATACAACAATCAAAACGCCTATATATTAAACTGTAAATTTTAATAATACGTCATTTTACATATAAATTTTAAATATATAAAATATATTTTTAAGTTCTTATCAAAAATTGATTGTTTTATTATAAATTTTTGGCAAGCTTTTTATGCACGAAAAAACATAAGACTTTTAGGAAGGAGGAAAGTGATTGGAAGGATGAAAATAAACAAACCATAGTTACAATGTTACAAACAATTTTTATTTACTAAATTTAAGTTGTTTTTAGCTAAATACACTTTATAGTACCAAGTCAAGTCGTCTTGGCTTCTTTGAAAACTTGTTTATAACCTCTTTGACATCAACATTAATGTCTCTGTGGACATGAATCAGAGCCAGTCCTGTTAAGCTACGCGCCCACTGGGTCGGTACGGTCGTCACGGCCGTCACGGTATTTTTTAGAGGGGGTGCGCGCACTGGATCGGGCGTTCCGCCGTTCAGGCGTTCCGCACTGTCTTCCATCCACCTTCCGCCAAAACAGAAGTCAGTTTGGGAGAGGATCTGTTGAAAGATGGATTTAGAGGAGGAAATTGCGGTAGTGAGTGCGTTTTTGATAGAAGACGAGGAGAATGTTAAAATAAGAAAAAGGAGGTTTTGGATTCATAACATTAACAGAAAAAGATTGATTTGTGGTGAATTTCACACTTTGTTCCCGGACCTTGTTTTTGACCTTAAGTTTTTTTGAGTACTTCAGGATGACTCACGACAAGTTTGAAACACTATTACTGATGATGGAAGCAGAATTATATAGGGAAGAAACTAATTTTCGTCATCCAGTGAGAGCAGACTGCGTAGAACGCTGAAAATGCCGTACCGACCGTCCCGAACGTCCGAAGTGTGCGCGCACTGGATCGGTCGGGCGGATCCGCCGTCATGGAAATGTCCTACAGTTCGTAGCTCCAGACTTTCTATCGGACATGCCGAAGGTGCGGAACGCCGTTGACGGCCGTGACGACGCAGTGGGCGCATGCTCATTTAATTCAATGTTTTGAACTTTTGAAAAATCCCGTACCGACCGTACTGACCGTCCGTGACGACCCAGTGGGCGCGCAGCTTTAGTCTCTCTTCAGTCATTCGAGTTCGAAGCCAGGTCTTTAGACGCTTCAATGAAGAAAAACTGCGTTCTGCAGATGCCACGCTGACTGGAAATGCAGCTTGTAGTTTGAGAAGCTGGTAGATTTTCGGATATATGTCCGAGTCGCAATGCTTTAAACTGTCTAAAATCGTTGTTGGACTTTTCAATGAATTTCTCCAGGGTTCTTGCCAAATCTGGAATTCTCCCTGAAGGGCACTCTTTTACTACTGATTTCGCCCTCCATTCTGCATTTATTTGCTTAAGTCGCTAACCTAAATATTATTGGTTTTGCTGATAGCTTGTTGAGGGTTGGGCAAAAGGCAGCTCTAGCAAATAGCGGCCACATTCCTGATGCAAGCATTCAAGTGATCTGCAGACAGTACCTCTACCCTAGCGCTATTTCGCAAAGAAGCTTTTATATTAACTTTACTTACTTGTAATTTCTACATTAGTAGTTCTGTGAACAGTAGAACTCGCTCGTTAAAATAACAAATGTGGTTATGAGCTTAGGTTAAAAATAGTGTGCCAGTAAGGAAGTAAGCACAAGGTTTAGCCAGGGAAACATTATTTTACAATCCCCGCGATTCCGGGATTTCTAGTTCTCGTTTTTTTATTTTCTTGAGCTTTAACTGCTAAAGGTTTTCTTTTAGAGGCATTGTGTTTTATTTAGGTTAATAATGCGTAAGATAGCTAAAAATATCAAGTTTTATAGGGAAAAAATATAATTAAATATTTACATACTTAAATAACTAAAACTTCACAATGTATTTACAGTTTCATAACTTCCATATCATATTCCAATATTAGAAATAATGAAAATAAACGATGTTAAAACGTCGTGATAGTGATCTCAACTTTATTCTCAACCCATGTACCAACACTTTCCTCGGTGTCGAACGGTCATTTTTTGTATGTCCTTTATCGCCGAGGGGTTTCATTTCTTTTATCTCATTTTGTAATTCAAGTAAAGCTAAGTCAAATACTTTTATGAAATTTACAAGTATTCAGTTTAATTCTTTGATTTATTCTCTACACTTTCTTATCCCCTACACTCTCTTATTATTATATGCCATTTTTTGCAAAGGATATAATTCCTAAATTACTATTCAAAACAGGCATAGTTTTGTTAGCAGTCTTGTAGTAGGAACATAAAAACTTGTGTTTTCAAAATAAGAAATTTGAAATTGATAAATATTTTTATATAATTCTATTTAGAACTAAATTACGAAACGTTTTTACATTTATGAAAAAAATTACAATAATTTTTACTACTTCTTATGTAGGCCTAAAGTTGAATTTTTTCCTTTCGTTACTGAACATGCTATTAACTAATAAATGTTTCTTTATCTAATAACTTTGTTAATTTTACTTCAATCATTTTTTTACTGGCATATATGAATTCTTTGAACCTTTGAATCTACAAAAAAGCTATGCAACACTTTTGAATTGGTTTAGAATAAATGTATAAAAACATGGTTGAAATACAAAAACTTGGACAATTTTTAACAAATTTGAAGTTTACGGCCATTTTGTGAGCTTACCGTTAGAGATACGGGAAAAAATCAAGGATACAATTTTGTTGAAAATCAAATTTGCTTTTCGCAAAATGTCATTAGTTTTTAAATTCGACTTACGGTTAAGCCACAAACTGGCTTTGGAAAAAAGCTTACACTGAGAGAAACGGTGCGGCCTCCATTTTTATTTTATTTAAGGGGTTAAAAATGAAAAATGGAAAAAACCTTATATGTACATGGCTCGGCCTAGGAATAAGGAACATTCATGCAAAAAATAATCAAAATCGGTCAAGGCGTTTGGCCGTAATCATGAGACAGACACACAGACGAAATGCCGAACGAGCGAGTTAAAACGGAGACCTCGCTTCGCTCGGTCAATTAACAATTTTTTTTCTGACGGGGAGGGGGGGGCGATCCACCCAATCGCCCCTCACTGGATCCGCCACTGCCAACAAGGTACAGGTATAAAAACAAGGGACAGGCCGGGGTGTCGGCGACATACAAACAAACTCACTAAATTTTCTACCTGACACAGGTACGGGATATTTCCCTCCGAATTCCCTCATACCAACAAATAGTTTATATTAGATAATAACTAGTAGATGTACTTCGTTTGCATACATTGTTTAGACATACACAATAATACAGATGATTTATGAACCAAGTTGAAACAGCCAGGATATTCGTGTATTTATTTATCTGTTATTCTTATCTAATAGGAACCGTTGCGTGATTATCTAACAGGTTAGGTTAGGTTGAGTTAGGTTAGGTTAGGATAGGTTAGGTTAAATATTAGATAAGAATAACAGATAAATAAATACACGAATATACTGGCTGTTTCAACTTGGTTCATAAATTATCTGTATTGTTTTGTATGTCTAAAGGCCACTTCACACAGAACGTAGCCGATGTATTAATACGTCTTCGGCGTATTAATACTTCGGCGACGTCTTTCGTGCACCGTTCAAACAGAAAGCTACGTTTAATACGCATGCCCCCCCCCGTTCGAATTAAAGAAGTTGACTTCGAATTATCCATAATTTTTTTACATTTATATCATTAAGTTCAAGGGACCGAACCGAAACTTCGAATTAACTGTAATTTCGAATTAAAGACGTTCGAATTATCCAAGTTCTACTGTATTAAGAAATACTGACAAGTGGGAATTTCAAAACTCAATTTTCTCACGCTCTCATTCAAAATAAGTCATTTGAAATTGATATATAGTTGTATTTAGAACTTAATCACAGTCTTAGCTAGTGTTTGCAGATCACCCAGGTACGTCTTTAATATGGGAATGTATAGATCGGGATTATTTTGATCAGCTTACGTCTAAAATATTTTCTTAAAATGAAAAAGTACCAAATTTGAGCTCTTTAGCTTTAAGGAAAGAATACCAATTAATATTTATTGTTTTTAGGAGTTGTTATTACATTTTCAACTCTTAAAAGCACGTAACAAAATGTAAAGCTGGTTTATTTTTTATATGTATCTTGTAAGAAATAAATGTACCAAATTTCAGATCTATAGCTTTAAGGAAAGTATAAAAATAAATATTTTTAGTTTTTAGGGGTTGTTATCACATTTTCAAAACTATAGCATTACGTAACAAAATATTAAACTCATTTAATTTTTATATGTGTTTGTAAGAAATAAATGTAAAACATTTCAGTTTTAAAGAAAGTAAACAAACAACATGTATTGTTTTAGGAGATGTTTCAACCCTTAAAAGCCAAACATTTTAAAATCCTATCTTAGTCCGCTCCTAGCGCCTATGAGCAATATGTGTACCAAATATGTCACGTTCCTTGGTGGTATTAAATTCATATTTATAGATATAGGGGTTGTTCCTAAATTTCACCCCTTAGCAGAACATGATAAAAAGTCAAACTGGTTTATTTTTTATATGTATCTTGTAAGAAATAAATGTACACAATTTCAGCATTATAGCTTTAAGGAAAGTATAACAAACAATGTTTATTGTTTTAGGGGTTGTTTCAACCCTTACAGGATAAATATTTAAAAATTCTTATTTATTGCTCTTCTAGCCCCTGTGACAAATATGTGTACCAAATATCACGTTCCTAGGCGGTAGGGTTTTTGAGATATATACCAAACAATATTTATTGTTTTAGGGGTTGTTTCAACCCTTAGAGAGCAAATATTTAAAAATCCTTTCTTAGTGCGCTTCTAGTGCCTGTGAGGAATATGTGTACCAAATTTCAAGTTCCTAGATAGTATGGTTTTTGAGATACTATGATCAGTCAGTGAGTGAGTGAGTGGGTTTTGGATTTTATATAAATAGAGATTAGCAATTTCTTGCCACGCCAGTTCCTTTACATCTTTATCTCTGTAATTCTCTATCATAACATCCCAAAGGGCTGGACCAAAGCCGACTCTACTACAGGCCGGAGTGCTTCCCCCTTCCCCTAGCCGCTACGTCACAGTCTGGGTTGAACTCAGCCATAGAGTAAGTGGAGTGCGCTTTCATTTTCACGTTCCTGGACGTTTTTACAGTCATTTATTTATAATGAAACTTATATATGTGATTTCTGCATGCAGTACGGAATACAGCAATGTAAAAATCTTTTACTTAAGTAAATATTAGAATTTTTATTAATTAAAAGTATTCAAGATTTGTGATAGCGGGACACGAAAAAGTCACACAGCGTAAACATTTTTTGTTTTGAGGTAAAAACAAACTACAACTTTTATTTCTCATATTTTTCGATAAGTTGTTTAGTTTGTTAAATTATCAAAGAAGAATATTTGGGCACTGATCCAGAAAATGAATTCAGTGAGTTTGAGGAGGTAGTAGCTCAGAGTTACACCGAAAATGTTACTAAAAATATTGTATGGCGTTGGTTTACATAAGAGGATACATTCGTTTAAAAATAAAAAACAAATACCAAAAATTTGCGGACTGCTTAAAATTGTTTTGCCAAGAAAAAGATATGACAGCGCCCCAAAGTAAAAGTAATGATTACATTGATCTTATAAATAGGGGCAATTTAAAATATCCAAGTGATTTAACAATAGCCATGTATGCTAAAAGTTTTTAAAGTATTGATTAGTAGTAGATTTGAGTGGTTTTTTCTTTGTGGTTCAAAAAAACAATTACTGTGCCACCTCTGTCATAGAAGCTTGCGCCAGTACACTTGAAAAGAACTAACTGTGAAAAGTGCCAGAAACCTCTGTCCGATATAGTGCACGTAGTATTTTCCAAAATGTCCAATATTTTGCTCAATTATTATTCTAAAGTTAGAATAAACTTTTATGACTCCAGGTTGTCAAGAAAAAGGAATTATATCACCATTTCATCACCAAAGGTAATTTTTGAGCTTAATAAAATATAATTGTATGTAGTTTAAACGTAGATTTCAATTTGTAAAAGAAATTTGCCATAAAATAAATTTGAGTGATCAATTATAATATTTACGCTCTAATTATTATATTATAATTGGTTTCTTTTACTTTTATAAAACCTAGATATTTAGCATAAAAACCAAGTGCAATATATGTAACTTCGAAACTTACGTTGTTTTATATAGATACAAAAGTACTACACTACTTGTAAACATGTATTAAGTTGTTTATTATTTAGTTAAGTTTAAATTTTTAGCTAAATAGGACGAAGGGTTTCGACAGTAGACCAGTTTAAAGCAAAGTATGTCAGGGCGCGCCGTATATTTCTTACGGGAGTCACCTGCCGGATAGCACTCTGACCGTGACGTCACGAATTCAGCGCTCCTGCCTGTAGTAGAGTCGGCCTTGACTGGACGCTTCCTTACTTCATCAATCAAAACAATTACCATACTCATAACTGCACTTAAACAAATCACCGAATAAACAAACTCCGGAAAGCGGACGATATACACAGAAAGCCGTGGTGAGAACAGCTCAGTGCGCTTGCGCGAGTCGAGATACGTTTGCTACGCGTAGCTAGCCGAGGTATTTTCCTTTTCTGGTATTAATACGCCGCCGACGTCTGCTATGTATTAATACTCCTGTGTGAAGTGGCCCATTTGATATAATTGTGAGATACGTCTCAGACGTCTTACAAAGACGTCGGCGGAGTATTAATACGTTCTGTGTGAAGTGGCCTTAAACAATGTATGTAAACGAAGTGGGTCTACTAGTTATTATCTTATATGAACTATTTATTGGTATGAGGGAATTCGGAGGGAAATATCCCGTACCTATGTCAGGTAGAAAATTTGGCGAGTTTGTATGTCGCCGACACCCCGGCCTGTCCCTTGTTTTTATACCTGTACCTTGTTGGTCAGTTTGTATAATATTAGAAAAGACCCAAAAAACTTGGGCAGTTTGTATGTGGCCATATTTTGTTCTTTAGGTAATAACACCGCAAATGCGCGACCAATTCTTCTAGTCTAGGATTGGGAAATGTCCTTAAACAGTTTATTGAAGTAGTTCAGTGAATCTCCTTCATTGATTGAAAGAAACTATTTCAGAATTTATAGAATAAGATGTAGCGACTAGCGATTGATGATTAAAGCAATACATAACAATACCTATACTTTGTGTATTAAGTATTAACACCAAACTTTTGCCATTAATAAGTGTCTGTAATATACTTCTGGATAATTGTGCGCGCACATCTTACAAACTCATTCCCATGATTTTTTCACAACTCATAACGCGCTTATTGAAGTATTACTTCAAAAGTATTTCAGTTTGACCTCAAACTTCAGACGCATACTAGTCAATGGTATTAATTTGTTTGTTCATAATATTGAAACAAACTAAAATTACAAAATAAAACGTAGGCTATGTTAGTTTACATAGTTTTACTGTATACTACCGTTAACACAATATTAAAGCAGTTATGTACCTGAAAATGTAATTTTCTTTCATTAACTTACAAAGTGTAGTCTAATAACATTATAAAATGACACGAAACACTGGTTTAGTAATAGCCTACAGTTACAATGTTATACTTAATCTATTATTTAATAATAATGTTTTAAAATCTCTGTTTTGCTTTTTCAGATAGTCCTGTGGTAACCCTATGCCCCGTAGCTTATACAATGAGTGGTTTACAAATTATTCTGAATATTTATGGCACCTACAAAGTCTATAGAAATTATAATTGGGAATCGACGTTCTATGTTCGTGTATATATAGTTGTACTTGTCTTTCATTACATAAGCACTACCTGCTCCGTGTTAACCTCTCTCCTCTACAGTCGCAGGTTACTTCTGGACTTGAGTTCACAGTTTTATAAACTGTACCATAACCTATTAGAGAAAGACAAAATTTCTTCAACATATTTTTTGTCTTTTACAGTGTTTCATTTAATGGTATTCGCCAAAAGTATTCATTACTTAATTCTAGGTAATACTTCAGGACTAATTTTTGAGTTATTCAATAACTGGGCCAGTACAGCTTCGTTTGCAAAGGAATTGCTAATATCCATTTTGTGCTTCGTATCAGAAAGAGTTTATTGTGACATTAGCGATCAAATAAGCACCCTGAGCAATCGTGATCCTCATTACAGTAATTTTAATGAACTTGATAAAATACTGACTGAAATGGAAGACGTACTTGTTTATAATGAACAACTCAAAATAAATTGTAGACTAGATTTCGTTACAATTTTCTTTGACTTCATTTTTCGGTCAGTTTTATACGCATACTTTTTTCTGAATTTACTACAGATGGACTTTTTGACACAGATTTATATAATATTACACGTGGCCAATGTGTTGATTCGTCTAGTGTTTATTGCTAACAGATGCCAAGAAGTGGTGAATCAGGTAATTAACAAATCCTTATTTAACATTTTAAAAGGTAAAGTAATACATAATTGTAATATTTTCACCCCAGAGTTACATTATTTAATTTGCTATTTGAACCAATAATTGATTTTTACTGACGATTTTCAACACAGCGTGGTAATCATGCGAACATGTTAGAATTTACTTTATAAAAGAGAAAAGGATTTGTCACAAACTAGTATTTCTATAAATAAAAACACCACATTATAAAAAAGTAATAAAAATTGCTAATGCATTTTATACATCAGCATTGTAAACTTAATAGATAGTAGAACAATTGCAATGAAGGAATAGAAATATCATTAGTATTGGAGTTTGGAATAACTATCAATAAGTTTTTAATTAAGTAGTAGTAAAATAAATAAGTTTTTCTGGTTTTTTATAGAACCAAATGGTCTGTTTACTTTAGAAGTTGTTTTCATCACAATAAATAGAATACATAGTTTTTTGTTCTATTAAACCATGTTATCGTGCGATAATAATTAAAATTAGTGGTATATCACTTTTTAAACAATCTGAAAAAAAAGCAAGAAAGATATTCATATTTTTGTAGCAAGAAAGTATATGAAATATTCCACAATATTACCAGCTCATATCTTACGTTTTTTTTAGATGACACAAATTTGCTTTTCAAATACCTTAGGTTATGTTAGACTGGCCCTCGTGCCGACTCACTAAAAATATAATCTCTTTCTCTTGCCTCCATTAGTTGAACAGTTCCTGACAAACCGGGCCCCTTTCAGTCTATCCTACGAATATCCTATCTACTGTTTAAAGTAATTTCTCTTCTAACTTCTTAAATATTTCTTAGCAGTTCTTCCTTCCGTCTCATCCCTACCATGATGTAACTTTCAGTTATTTCAGACTTTTCCCTACTTTGCAACGTAAGCGGACTTATGTTTTCCTGCACTACCTCATCTTCTTCCTCACTTTGTAGCTCTCCTTTTTGCAACTTCCCGTCATTACAATTGAACAGGGTATGCTCCACACCATCTTTTTGTCTACAGCTAAACATGCTACTTTAAATTTTCAGAGTGAGTGTTTAAAACAGCCATGTCCTGTAAGAGCTTGCGTCACAAAGAAATATTTCTATCCATGTTGCCTATTTATCCACAGTCCCAGATCGTTTATAGCCTAAGTCTGTGCGCGTCCATCTTCCGGTGTTTGCTTTGTCCCATTCTTCTTTCCACCTATGAATAATATTCTCCCTATCTTCTCTACTTATTGTGGTCTTTGGTTTCTTTAGAACACTTGTTCTTATTTAACTTGCTTTATGTTCTCCATAATTTTTTTTCTCTCCTTAACTAACAAGTACACTGTTGGCATTTCGGATGACGCCAGGACCGCACATCGTTCAATAATGCTGCCACTAAGCGCAATTATCACGCAGAAACCCTTCTCCTTTTACCATTTCCCTCGCTTGTCTAGCCAAGTTTACTGTTTGCGTAATTGCATCAACGGTTGATAGGCCCTTTCGAAAACCAAACTGGCTGTAAAGGTCCAACATATATGATTGTCTAATCGTTTCAGAATCAGTCTTTTACAAAGTTTCCTCAATGTATCCAGAAGGCATATACGATGAAGTTTTACCAAGAGGTTTATCACATTTCCTACTAGGATAAGCTCTAGTCCCTTACAACTTCTGGAGAACACCGCCATACTAAGGCATTTGTTGTACATGTCAAGGAGTATCCTAGGATTTTTGCAAACGACCTTATTTGGCATTCCATCCAATATTGTGAATTTTCCCATTTTCAATAATAGCTTTGGTCCCTTAATGTATCTTACTTTTTAAACTGTAAACTATTTTGAATGTTTGACGTAAAACTAAATAAATATTTAAAACTGTTTTTGTATTTAAGTTAATTGTTAATTTATTATAATTTTCAGGCACATAAAGTTAGCTTAGTGATACATTTACTACGTATAAAATGGCAAAGTAAGATACTAAAACGTAATGATAAGAAAATGGTGAGTATTACTTTAACCAGGAGCTTTTTAACAATGTTTTAAAAATTTAACATACTTTACAATTACAATTTTATCAATATATGAAAGTTAAAACATACAGAATTTCTTTAGCATTCATTCCTTAATCGTGCAACCTTTTTAATTTTGCATACATTATTGCTTTTGTCTATTTTTATTCAATGTATATATTCGTATATTAAACGTCATAAGAATCGATTAAAACTCACTATTTTTCCTCACCGATCGTATAAAAATAATCCCATTGCCCTTCAAGTCACATTTGACTTATTTATAAAATTTGATTTTGTTAGAACCGATTTACGTTACTATTATTAAGTAAAATAACTAAGTAAACACTTATAGTTTAATAATTGTATTATATTTATTTTGTTTTCTATATTCGAATTTGAGCTAATTCACATGTAGTTTAGTGTAAAACTGTGTGTCTATACCTTATTACAAAACAAAGGAAATATTAAATAAACTGCTTAGGTAGTACACATTTCAGTTGAAAGACTTGTGTATAACGTTTTAATTACAAATATTAGAATGGTATTACAAAATCTTAACCAATCAGTAAATGTGAAAGTGCTTTTATTACTTTCAGATAGAAACAATGTACCGTATTAACCAATTGAATATGCCAGAGTTTTCGGGTCATGGGTTGTTTAACGTAGATCTTCCATTTACGTTGAAGGTAAATTAAAAAAATGTTTGTGACTAGATAATGAGATAGTTTTAAAGATATTAGTTTTTATTACTACTCTGAAGAATTAGTATTCTGAATAAAATTGTAACACTTAAACAAAGTTAAACTTCAAAATATTAATCATATTTGGCAATACAATCTTAGTCAGTGTAACACAATAATCTCGAACATAGTGATATTTATGATTTAATTATTTAAATTTGTATCAATCTTTTACAGGTTACTGGAATAATGATTACATATGGTTTAGTCACACGTCAGGCTGGATGAAGTCGGTTGTTGTTTAGTTTTTGATCGAAATATGTATCAATACTTATAAATATAGTATAATCAATTTTCCCAGAACTATAAAGAATAAAGCCAAAAAGAAAACCTAAAGATGGAGATTTAACATTTCTGGAAAGTTTTATTAAATTATTACAAAACTGTTTATGTTTTTTTTAAACCTATACTAATGACTATAGGTTCTTGGTTAAATTCTTTTATAATAAATAGTAAATATTTTTTGTAATTTCACATATAAAAAATAAATTGAGACAGCACAAAAAAGTAACATTAGTTATTATGATTTGTTTTGTTTCATATTGAGCTAACTCAATCTTAATTGAGCAGGTTGTGCTACCACAGTTTTACGTAGACAAATTTCTGAAGGAAATAATGCATTTCTGTTTTTATATATACTAGCCGTAACTATTTTCTTCAGTATTAGGGCTATTAAATAAATTACCTCACTTTCCAATTAAGTACAGATAACAAACAAATTTTAATGTATCAATCAATTATAAATAAACTGTAACTTTTTACTTACACATAACTTAAGGCAATTAGTGCACATGTAAAAATTGTGATAGCATCATCGCGTATTTACAGAAAAATTTGTTAAACAATATGAGTTTAAAACATAGTTTGACCACGCAGCTGAACCGCTGATGTGAGTTGAGCGAGTTTGCAAAATTAAGTTTATATGTGTAGTGTTTAAAATTCTATTCAATATTGTGTGGTTTAAACCAACTATTTGATAAATTTTAATAGAATTTGTTAGCATCTAAGCCTCCAGCTTCGACTCCAATCGCAGCGAGTTTGCAAAATTAAGTTTATATGTGTAGTGTTTCAAATTCTATTCAATATTGTGTGGTTTCAACCAACTATTTGATAAATTTTAATAGAATTTGTTAGCATCTAAGCCTCCAGCTTCGACTCCAATCGCAGCGAGTTTGCATCTTGACCTTGCGGCCTCGGGTTATGGAATGCTTCGCTTCACTCGCGGCATGCAAACGGGGGGGGGGGGGGGGTGTCAGAAAATGCCCCACGGTAAAATACCCAACGTGGATTTGAACCGGATACTATTATTCTATTTTACGTTTTGATCGTTTAAAAAAAAAAATATATGCAGAATAATATGATATGTTACATTTATTTTTTAGATAAAACCCCCAAAACATTTCATTCTAGAACACAAAAAAAAAAAAATTCCGGTCAAAAAACGCGTTTCCGGTTGTTGATTTTTGGCTAACGAACTCGTCCCACAACCACGTGTGTACCAAATCGGACTTAAAATGCGGCCGTTAGAGTGCGTACAGATACATTCATATATATATATTATATGTATCATAATTCTCGTATATATAAAATTTTTAATGACACTCCAAAATGTGTACTGGGGACCGTGATCGGTGCTCATTTACTACTTCCGACCTTAGGTCTCGCCATAAGGATCACTGAAATAGTTAATTTATTTTCCTTTAGAAATTTGATAACAAGGAAAATGTTTATTTGGTTGACAACATATATTTTGTTGTTTCACCAATTTCTTTGAGTATATAATATATATTTCTAAAATTAATTTTGTAAAGTTGATGTTATGTAACCTGAAAACGTATAGTTCAATATTTGAACAATGATATAAACTCTAGATTTTGTTAAAGTTATGTTTTGGAAGGAAACAAGCATTTATTTTTACAACATAAAATAATTGTGCTAAACGAACCTATTTACCACGAATTTCACAGATTAGTAAATACAAATTAATTCTAATGGTTTACGAATATATAACAATATGTCATTAAGAAATTGAATTTCGTTCACTACATCTTAATGTTGCGTAACTCTTACGGCCCTATTGTGCAGATTAATAATACTGTACAGTAGTAGTATGCTAAAGTAGTGTAATTTTAGACAATAGTACTAGTTCACAGGACATGATTGTATTATTTCTTATAGTTGTTATTATTGCGTAACATTTTATCATTTCTTAATGTTGTACTTTCTATTATTAATTATTAAAATGCTTCTATTAGGTTAATTATAAATCTTGTAAGGAGTTATATATTCGTCTGATTAATCTTAACTTGAAATATTATGATAAAGTTATATGACTCTGATGACATTAAATGTTTCTAGTGAAAGTTTAAAAAACTAAAGATAGTTGGGTCATTTTATTTAAGTTTCATACATGTAACTTATTTATATAAAATTCTTTTGATGTTATAATACTTGCTTCATCACTAGATAGCTTATTACAAAATTTATATTAATTTGATTTGAATACTTAATATTAATTCAAGATAATAAGTACAAATTAAATTAACTTTATTTTTAAATATAACTTAGATGTATACTTTCTCTTGTCTATCAAGCAATATAAATATATAAAATTAGAACGGGAGTGCAAATGTACGAACAAGCTACGTACGAATGAAAGTAAAACTACTGAATTTCAACTTTCAAAACTATTTTTGGTAGCCTATACTAATAGATTTTAAATCATCAAACAATTTATGATGAAGTAGAAATACGTTGTTATTAAAATTTTTGTAAAATTACTTAAACATTTTGAAAAAGTCAGTTTTAAAAACTATTTTGATTCTCAACAGAATTTACACCATAGCACTACTGTGCCATTGAAAAAATTGTACTAAATTTTACTTTAAAGCAGCAAACACAATGGTAATAACTCAAATCCTACTGCAGCTATTTAAAAAATATTTCGGATCCTTGTACAAATTACATCGTTTAACTCTATATATACTAGAGATGAAAAGTGGTCAGATCGGCTACGAGTTTATTATATTTAATGTTATAAAAACAAATTGTAGTTTTAAAATAAATTTTGTATTGTTAGTTGTTAGTATACTAGACGAATAAATTGGTAATTTTGATTTGTTAAATTTTTTATTACAACAGCTTTGTTCAGTTTCAAATAATTAAATACTTATACTATTTTAATTTTTAAAATCTTAGATAAAAATACAAGTCACACCATGTTATAACTATATTGTAAAATCACGAGCATAGTTTTGACATTGAGGTTAAAAAATAGTTTTTAAGTGATCTTACAATGAAGGGAAATTTTACTTAACGACAACTCATTTTAGTGAATATCTCTATAGTAAAGTTAAAATCAATGTATATTCTTAAGAATAAAACAATGTGAAACGTAATATTAATAAACAAGATTGATATTATTGATACTCTTTGTATTGATACATCCTTTAAAGTTTAGTTTATAAATGTTAGACACACATGATCAGTGATTAAAAAAAAAAACACACACACACCCAACAAAGATGAAAATAGAAAATGCAACTTCTACGTGCAATAGAAAATGCATCTGTGACTTTGCCCTTCTTTTTTTTTAAAAGTATGAAATTTGAAAACTTAAATAAATTAGTGACCTGTTTAAGACAAAATAAATAGAAATTTAGTTTTTTTTTGTAATATAAGTACATAGCATAATATACGGTTTAGATAGTATTGTTACTTTATCACATATTCAAGTAGAGTTACTTCCTTGATCAAGTTGGTGTTAGTTATGTTTGAAAGTTACTGAAGTGACAGATCGTCGTTCCCTTGTTGCTTTTTCAAGATTTATTAATTCCATATACAGATAAGCTTGAGAATGTTTGACTATGTACTATAGTAATAGCGTTTATTACGAAATTGTACAAATACTCTACTGAAAACAATATTCCAGTTATTATCATTCATAAAAGTTCTAATACAAAGGCATTGAATTGAGAGAATAGTTTGCCCATATATTATTACTAATAAAAGTAATAAAGTAAATTTGTAAATAACAATACAAAAGTTAGTCATACAAATTTTAACAAGTAAAATGAACTATAATAGAACGAATGAACGTTTTTTTTTTAATAATAGACTATATGAAAATATTGTTCAAATTAAAAAATTTAAAAATTATGAGGCAAACAAAATAATTTAAAAGTGTACATTTCAAGACACGGATATTTATAATGAACGCATTTCTTCCAGTTTCATTTACTATGTTGTGTGGTTTCTTAACATTAAATATATTTGTACATTATATTAGGGCCTCATCCTATTGGTACCTCATCTATCTTTGTAAATATTTTGAAGCTTAAATGTCCGTTGTATAAATTTTGTATTTAGAAACACAACTAATTAAAAATAAATATATAATGTAAGTCAAACTGTCTATTAAAAATCCAATCACTAAACAACTTATCCAATTTTCTATTTAGGAGAAAGCAATGAGATAATCGAGGAAATTGCTATTGAAATATGAAATATGTTGTTCTTCAAAGAATATGTTTTTCTCACCTTGAGATAATGTTTTTTGTTATAAAAATGTTTTCTACTACTCTAAGGAAATATAGTTGCTTTTATGGTTTTTAAACCATTATTTCTACACTCTTGGTCCTATTTTTCCCACTAATGAACCCAACCAAGGTTTTCATCTCTATAATTATTCATGTATAAGTTTTTAAATAATTTGTTTACAATTAAGATTATTTGTTAATGAAAAGGTGATTTAGACGAGTATATATGTTATACCATTTGGCTGTAATACAAGAACATTTTAAGATAAATAATTTGTTCTACTAGTTACGCTGTGGACACAGCTAGCACTTATTTATTTTCTGAGTAAGAGACTATTTGAAACTTTGCGTCCTTTTTGAATCAGGGTGTTGTCGGTGCCCACTGAAACTCCATCCTTCATACCATGACTTCGGGGTTCAATCAACTTAAAAAACATAAATACATTGAGGCAACAACGAAAGACAACAACAATCACTCTTTACAATTTAAACATAAGGTTCTTTTGTCACCAAAAACCCCTTCCCAAAAGTAAAGAAATGTTTACTATAAAGTAAAAAAACAATAGAACTACCTAACGTTAACTAGTTGGACTTGCGACTTGGTATAAGCCAGAAGTTGTAGGCAAAGCACATAATTTATTACTTACAGTATATTACTTTATCCTATAATTTATACTTTTGTATATTGATGTGTTATACCTGTTTAACAACTTGTTAGACATGTTCTGTTTTTTATCTTTGTTTCGTGTCTATTGAAATCATCATCAGGCGTAGGACAAAATTAAAAGGTTTATCACTCTCACCTCGTGGGTAATGCGCTTGGAATGGGATATTTGTCTAAATAAATACATCAGTAAAATTTAGAAACTTTATATTCTCTTGGAGTATTTTTCGTATTATTTTTTGTAATTCTTAAAATTCATTTAGTTTTATTTCATCCTAATAATTTACTTTAATCGTGTAACATGGATTTTGTATTTTTCCATTTTTGGAAATCCCAATGAATGAGACCGATTACAATGAGAAACTGAACATAATAAAACACATTGCCCAGTGTTAGGGGTTGAAATAGCTACCCTTATTACCCGGGTTCAAACACTAGGTTAATATGTTAATAACAAAGAGACAGATCAATAACAATGCATTCCAGTGGTTCAGTGGCAAAACTTATCTCTCTATATTTATACTCATACAATAAAGTAACACAAATATATAATTTGACACATTAGTCTATACTTATGCTCTACATACATTTCCATTACTAGATACTACTTTCGTATGACAGACTGAAACAAGAACTCGGTAAACCAAGCTACTGAATTTACTTTAATTAAACTTTCCCGTTAATCTTTTGACTCCAAACTCAATGTGATATTAATAGACTAAGTATTCTGTTACTCACTCCAATATCGTTTTGCTGCAGAACCGGTTTTGTCCTTCAATCTCGTGTAGACTTCTCGTAGTGATGACTTGTCTCTTGCTGTCCAGCTTCCAACCCTTAGCTTCTCGATCACAATACTTGGCCAAGTCCTGGCCAAACGTCCCTAGCTAACTGGCCTAGCTTTCCGGCCCCACACTTTAACAGACTGGCCTAGCTACCGGCCCAACACCTTAACAGACTGGCCCCCAATCTAGATTA
>JAGFPH010000019.1:421199-437947 GCA_018207615.1 Philaenus spumarius
TATAACTAATATATATTTTTGATCACATACCCCATTAATTCGTAACACCAGCAAAATGGATACAACCCAAAAACAATAGATACAATACATAGAAAAATGAAACAAAAGAGAAATAGCACTAAATCAAATAGAAACCAGGACAACAAATTTGTAATATTACAACATAATCCCAAATTTAACAACACAATAGCCAACGTTTTTAGACAACAAGGTTACAAAATAGCCTACGAAACCAATTCAAACCTACATCATATGCTGAATACCAACACAAAACCAAAACAGGACAAATTCGCGGGCACTGGTATATATAGATTAAATTGCTGTTCATGTGATAAATTCTACGTGGGACAGACAGGACGGCCTTTTACAAAACGATACAAAGAACATATTCAGGCATTAAAACACCCTGAAAAACCAAAATTTGCAGAACATCTGGTAAATTGTGACCATTCATATAAAATCATAGACAACAATATGGAAATAATACAAAAGTGCATAAAAGGCAACTATATGAACCGCGTTGAAGAATACCACATTTATAAAAATGAACTAGAGCACCCGGATGAACTTTTAAACGATAAAAAACTGTTTGATGCTACCCCCACCTTCGAGCTAATAAGCCAGCTAGCAGGTTTAGATAACAGCTGACACACAGTGCACTGCCTAATGTCAGCCAAGAGACAGGGGGAAAATGTTATATGTATTAATTGTGCGCGCATACACGGGACTGTATTATTTATGTTGTATTGTGTTGAATGTGTTTAAGTGTGTTTTTAATTATTTTTATCACCAGACGATGGACGAATAAATGTCCGAAACACGTGTCGTGATACATATGTAAACAGAAGGATTACTTCAAAAAGGATTGCTGGCGGTGAGTTAAACCACAAAAACAGATTTGGTTTACTTAAATCAATTCAGTTCAAGCATTGTTTCTTGCTTCCTATTGTATGGCTGTACTTTACCTGGGCCAATACTTCTTTGTCAGATCAAAGCTCTTTAGTTATTTGAACTAGTTTTAAATTCATCATGATGCGATTCTCTTAAATGTAAACAGAATGACAGTGAATGGAAAGTTTTAAATAATATAGTTAACTAGTTTTAGTATATAAACCCATTAAGATTTGTGGTTTCCAGTTTGGTGTAGCAGTCAACGTTCTCGCATGAAGTACGAGTACAAGAAAAGGAAAGTTCCCAATTAGACTAAATTATTCTTGTGGCGTTGAGGCCTCAAGCAAACAAATTCAGACATATCTGAATTGCATTAAAATTGTATTAAGTATTGAGGAATTAAGATAACAAAAGGCAATTTGAATATCGACACTTGAAATAATGTACATATGTTTATTAAAATCACTGATAACACTCAATAGAGCAAGCACTTGTTTTTAATACTGGCGTCTTCGAGCAATATTTATATTTGTCTAAAACTGTAATACATCTGTGTTCTAACGCATTATTTTTATTATAGTTTAATAAACCCTTCTTGATAAAACCTGTTGAAAGGTTGGAGCATACATTTCTAAATATAGTATATTATTTTCAAATCTATTGTACGGTGACTTTATAAGAAAAATACAAATAAAAGGTTTATAAATAAATCGTAAAGTGAGATCTACGAAATTGTATAATTACTTTGTACTTTATTATTTACTATAATTGGTACTACAATTCAGTTATTAATGTAATACTTGAGAACGGATACCGTATAATTCAGTAATACGCTGGGCCAGCTATAAGTCCATGACTATTCCATGGTATTATTGAACATTGTGCAGTTTCAAAGGAGTTAGTTTCTAAGTAGTGGCACTACTGAATTAATTTGGCCTACAGGTGTTTATTGAAGTATACTGTATATGGTTCACTAACAACCGTAACACATGAGGAAATTACATATATGTAGGGTAGGCCTATTAACGTTAGATAAAACCTAAACTATCGGTGATAATTTCAAACTACTCGTATGTCTTCTTCTCACCAATCAAATACATTTACTTTCAGTGTAAACAATTACTGTATTATTAAAACTTCATAATCAGTCATGTACATAACACAAATCACGAAAGAACATACCGAAAGTATGAAATAAGTAAGGAAAAACATTTAGAAACGAACATTTATTTCCAAATAATTCCTGAACATTAGGATTATTCATGAACTAATTTGTTACATGAACACTAACATGTACTTATTTGTTTTGGTAACTATACTATTTAAAAAACACAATTTATTTTTTATCCATAATATTGGTCGTGACTTTTGCTTGGTTTCCGAAGAATTGTTTCGACTTGTAAAAAATTACTCACAGATTAAAATAAAACATTTTGATTACCTTACCAAATTTCATTAAAACAAAATTAATAATGCAATTGAATATTGAATACAAGTAAAGCCTAACGTATAGGCCTAATTCCATGTATTTGTGAGAATAGAGAATACCAGCTGTTTTTTGCAAAGGACATTCATTTTACAAATTGTTCTCATTTAATTTTAAAAAAAGTTTAAATTATTGTTATAGGTTTGAACAAAACAAAGGTTTGATTCGTTCAGAATTAATAATTATTTGTATGTAAAACTGTGTAAAAAAGAAAAAGTTAAATCGCTGACAAACATTGTATCATTAAAAAGTAAATGGTATTTATTAACAATAATTTTAAAAAATCTTTAAATGTTGTCTTTATTATTCGGTAGAAGATTAATACAAAATTTATGATATGTATAGTTAAGATATTCAAAAATGCAGATAATGTACAAAACAAGATAAAGTAAAATAGCTATATTATTTTGCATATAATAATTTTATAAAACAACACAGACTAATAACTTCACGATGAGAAGAAGTAGAATTAATCCACATTAACGTTATAACAAATATTTCCTCATTGTGCCTGGCGAGTTATTAATCCATACGTTATCATAATTCCAGTAACCTACAACATCAAAAATTTAAATACATAAATTAATCCATATTTAAAATCAATTAATTTTTAACAGAATATGTTGAATTATTACATTTAATTAATGTGGAGGCGTAATGTGCAACAAATAGTTACATGAATAATTAAATTAAAATATACAATAGCTCTTTTTTCTTGTTAAACTTTATTAAAGAGAATTTGATAGCTCTTAAAAGTAGGTATTTGTTTTGTAATAATTTTTACTAAATATAATTTATTAAGAAAAGAATTACGAAACGATTATAATAATGATTTAAAACTATTAAAGGTACACATTTAAAATTGTATACACCTTCTAATGTATTTCTGTTTTTACTATAACTTTCTTAATATATTTAGTATGTTATTTTAATTTCAGAAAATAAAGGTATGAATATATATAAAAATACGTAAATGTAGCCTAATAAACGTTATAAAACTCTTGTTTATATCTATTATCATTAAGTAGGCCTAGTATAATAAAAACAAAAACTATATATTGCTTATTATTCAAATAACTGAGCTATGAAATTATTGAAAATAAGTATATGTGTAAATTACCTTCAGTGTAAATGGCAGATCTACTTTAAATAACCCATATCCTGAAAATTCTGGCATTTTCATTTGATTTATATGCAGCATCGTCTGTAGCTAAAAAACAATTTAGTATAATGATTTAATTCTGGTCGCGTAAAATAAATTGAAAAAGTAAATATTTGTGTAAGACAAAATTTTATAAGTCCTAAATTTTGATAATTAAAAAAAATATGTACAAAATAAAAACTCTTATTTCTACCTAAGTAGCCTACATTCAAAAAGAGAAAGCAATTGTTATTGCTAACTCATTATTACTGAACATAAACCAAAATTTGGTGCAGGCATTATAGAATATATAATCTAATTGACGGAACCAACTGAGGTTAACTTATTTAAGAACTAAAAAAGTAATACATATGCGTAAAAGTAGTCCTGATAAAATTGTAAATTAAATACAATTTAAATATGCTATGAAGGTAGAGCGGAAAAGCCAGTGGTAGTTGCTATATCTATGATTTAATATCTTCTGCGTTCATGTATGTATATCTGTAGCCATTAGCAGTGATCTGTGATTACAAATACTGTATGGTAAATAAATTCATCAAAATTAATTTTTCAAGCATCCTTTTAAAGCTTGTAATTTACTTAATTAAATATTCGCATGGGTCAGCTAGTAACGATTTAACACACGTTTCTTGAAATCATTTACATTATTTTATCAACCAACGTGGCAAATTTAGAATCGGTTAATTTTTTTAACAACTAACAGCTTTTTTATATTATTTTAATATCTCTTTATTATGACAACAATCCGTTAATTTACGCCAAAACTATGGCCTACTGTGCAAGTGTCAGTATCTAGGAGACCACTACCCCCCCCACCACCCTACATCCAAGTGCCTCCATTATAATGAATTATCATTTTGAAAATATCAGAGTGTACAATAATCTGTTTGCATTTACTTCTCTGCGAGTCGCCGCTGGAGTTGGTGAGAAAACAAGTGAGCATGAGTCGTATTAGTAGTGTGTACTTGTACTTTTAATTTCGTTTCGTATTTTAATTTACATAGTAATATTATTTCAAACTTTTGTTGGGTTTGTTGTATGAGATAGTGAATAGTCATGATATATTTCCTTTAACGTTAATAATACTTACCGTGTTCTCATCTTTGCGATTTAGTATCTTATTTTGCCATTTTATACGTAAAGAATGCAACAATAAACTCACTTTATGAGCCTGCAAATAATAAAAGGAAATATTTAATTTAAACGAGAAAGTACATTTTAAATTATAATGTAAAATTTACTAATTAAGTGAATAAAAGAGACAGTAACCAAATATTGGAGAACATACATTTTCCTTGTACTGAGTCTAATTGAAATACTGAATAATATATTTTTATATATAATGTATTTGTCTATGTATATATTTATGTACTCGTATATGTATATATGTTGACATACGACAATATTTCATTGAATTGTGTTTATAGTTATTCCTAATTTATTTAATGTAACAAATATAATGTAATATAATTTAAATATCTTAATTTTATTTAATTATCTACGTGATATACAACCTAATGCACTAAAACCATTAGTAAATAGACTTTTTGCAAACACCATATTATTGTGAACATATAACTAAGAGATGCTAAACTTTTTGGAAATAATTGAATAAATACATTTTATAATTTTTTACCTGGCTGACTACTTGTTGGCATCTATTTGCAATGAAAACTAAACGAATAAGCACACTGGATACGTGTATTACTGTCATAATCTGTGCCAAAATGGGCATTGCCAGTAAGGTAAGAAGAAAGTAAGCCATTAAAACTGACCGGACTATAAAATCAAAGAAAATAATTAAGAAATCGAATCGGAAATTTTCTTCAATATGTTCAGTAAAAAGTCGTACTTTCTCCAATGCAGTCATTATTTTTTCAAGTTTGTGGAAATTGGCGGAATTTGGAACGCTTTTCCTCAGGTTTTGTATTTGATTTTCGACGTCATCAAACGCTTTTTCCGATACAAAACACATAACTGATATCAACAATTCCTTTGCAAACGACGCTGTACACACCAAGTTATAATTTAACTCAAAAATTATTCCATAATATTCACCTTTAGCTAAGTAAAAGATAATATTGGTGAACACTAGTGATTGAAATGCTATAAAAACTATAAAACGTTTTGCATAGATGTTTTCTTTCTCCAATAGGTTATAGTACAGTTTATAAAACTGTGAACTCAAGTCCAGAAGCAACCTGCGACTGTAGAGGAGAGAGGTTAGAACCGAGCAGGAAGAACTTATGTAATGAAATACAACTAAAATTATAAAAACACGTTCGGCGTAGGTTCCAGGTTGCCAAGCATTCCTTTTATACTCTCTGTACAGTCCACACATGTCCAGTAATATTAGTAAAGCACTCATTGTATATGCCATGGGGCAAAGGACTACGCCAGGGTTCTCTAAACAAAAATAAGCAACCTTTATTTAATAAACACAAACACTATATATATTATGTAATATTTTTTATTATAAGAAAAAAATTGGTATTGTAATCATCGCTTTAATAGCATGGATCACACAGAACTCCTAAACGTAGCATTGAAAAAATTAAAAATTCATACAAGCATATAAACTAGTTAACGTTAACACAATAAAATCTTAACATAAATAAAAAAATTACAACTATCACCGATACGAATAAAAATAAAAAATCGAAATAACATTATTTTAATTCATAAAAGCATTTAAAATTTTAAAATTAGTTAATAAGAAAATCATTTTCACAATAAACTTAAAACTTATAAATAACTATAATCTTTGTATATAAACTGAAAACCTTTCTCATCATCTAAGAATGTAAACATTCCTTACTATATCATAAATTTTATTTTCAATATTTCCACCAAGCTGCCTAAGTTACATTTATTGGAGGCTTGGTGCTTCGCTATTGTTTGATTGAATTTTAAGGACAGTTATTCCATTTCATTACTTTGACTTAAGTGATCGAATTGTAAATAGTTTTTATGCCACTTAAGAATAATATTACACAAATTTAGATTTATTGTTTGCAGGAAGTTAGTGTAATTTATTTTGATGTAGCTTCCACATTTTAATCTCTGTGATTGTAGAGACAATATTCTCTAAATAATCCTGGTGCTAATACATGTAAATTGTGAAATTTATGAAATTAGTTGAGTAGTTTTTGAGAATATAGACAAAGTAAATGTATAGATTATTATTGAATTTTAAGGGAAGTTATTTCATTTAATTACTTTGACTTAAGTGATCGAATCACACATAGTTTTTATGTCACTTAAAAATAATATTAAATATTTTTAGATTTTTAGCTTTTAGGATGTTAGTTTAATTTATATTTATTGTATGGGGGTAGTAACCCCATTTCAACACCTTAGACCATTCAACACTCCTGGTAATGGTAGACCTTTGGATTAACTGTGAACATTTTAGTGAAATAGTTTGAATAGTTTTTGAGCCTATAGAGGACAAAGAGAAAAGAAACAAAGAAACATAAATTCATTTTTGTATATAGAGTACATTTCCACGTTTTGAATATTGTGTAAAAAGAAAAATATGCTACATCAAACTTACAAATTTAACGACATTTTTATGTAGGCCATATAACTCTAGACAGTGAATATATATATTTTTTAAACTTCATGTATATTTGTGAAAAGTCGATGTTACATTACCTGTACCTGTCGATGTTATATGCATCGATGTATAAACACACTGGATCGCTGGCTGCGTGTATTGAATACGGTCCGGCTGGCCTAGCCGCTTCCCCCACCACTGGAGGGACAGCAACAACACGTGAAGCATTCAAAGTTAATGCAACGCTCACAAATGTTTTAATTTATTTTGCTCAGCTTCAACAACGGCACCAAACATTATTTATAAAATAATCATTTTAATTTCTAAACAATATTTAATTGTTATACAGTCTGTAACACTTATTTTTATGGTAAACTAGTGGACCCAGCAATGCTTCGCTATTGCTTGATTTAATTTAAAAGTTAGTAAAGTTATTCCATTGACTTAAGTGATCGAATTGCAAAATGATTTTTATGCCACAAGAATATACTACACAAATTTAGATCTATAGTTTGTAAACCTTTATCGATAATACAGTAAACCTTTTGTTTGTTTTTACCTAATCTAAAAAAACTGATAGTTGTGATAAATTGTAAAAAACCTGATTCTAAATTAGCCCAATTGGTTGGAAATAAACGTGTTTTGGTTCATTGTAGGCCTAACCTAAAATTATGTTCAGTTTTTGATGCAAATCAGTTGTTTTATACATAATATGTAACAACCAATGTTTGAATTGAATTAAAATATAGTAAACAATTTTAGTTGATTTTTGTTTTTATTTTAAGTTGGTCAATTTAACCTAAAAAGCTGTTGGTTTTGAAAAAATAATAAACTGATTACAAATTTGCTAGTAAAGTTGCTATGGTAATGAATGTAAACAAACATGTGTTACTAAGCATTTTATACGAACAGCTGATTTTGTGCGCTATGGTCTTGAGTCCATACAAAAGCGGCTGTTTAGTTTTTTCTAAATTTGAAACTTTTTCGGAAAACTTTTCAAATTTGTCTTTATATGATAATCTAGTTCGGACTATTATGAACATTTGAAAATAAAAAAATAGCCAAATTGGTCCAGCCGTTCTCAAGTGATGCGCTTACAAAGGAACAGCAATAAATTAATTTTTATTATATAGATTAACAGTTTGTGTTTAAACTATTATTATTGTTGTTGGATAAGGATAAGGAAAAGTTTAGGGGAAAATAAACTGAACCAAAACCATAATGAAAAACATGATCTGTATTAGCATTTTAAACTGCATTTAATTTACATAAAAGTATACCTAGGTATACATTACACTTTAAACATTGTTAAATAAACAAGTTTAGTAAGTTTTTGACGCACTCCAAGCTTTGTAAATGTAGCTTGCGATGTTTTGAAATGTTACAAAATTCCGTTAAAATGTATAATAATTTTATTTACTACTAGGAACTCGACCTCTGATCGCTTCGCTCGCCAAACCCTGTACAATGTACAAACGAGCCAAAGATTAACGAGATTCATTAGCGAATTTTCCAACTGCGAGCGAAGCGAAGCGTCCAGGGGCAGAGCCCCTAGTGTTTAGTAACGAAAGGAAAAAGTTCAACTTTAGGCCTATATAAAAAGTAGTAAACATTGTTTGTAGTTTTTTTCATAAATGTAAAAAAGTTTCGTAATTTAGTTCTAAAATAGAACTGTATAAAAGTATTGATCAATCTCAAATTTCTTATTTTGAAAACACCAGTTTTTATGTTCCTACTACAAGACTGCTAACAAAACTAGGCCTGTTTTGAATAGTAATTTAGGAATACTATTCCTCTGCCCAAAAATGACATATTATTATAAAAAAGTGTAGAGGATAAATCAAAGAATTGAACTGTATATAACAACAACAACGTGTATCACTGTCCATCTATCACGCTGCCCACCGCGGGTCTATCCCGCCAGTGGAGGGGGAAGCTCCACGCCGGCCGGCTCGTTTCTCGAACCTTTCAGACTACTCAGCGCGCAATCCAGTGTGTTTATACATCGATGGTGATATGTACGTACAACTGTTAACGCATCAAATAGTTTACAATTAAATGCGTGGAAAAACTATAAATTCATTTTATTAGTTTAAATGTAGGCCTAAATGAATTGACGACGTTGTGGGTATGCACTATTTTCACTGACATTTTCAACTAAAATATTTGATAAATCATATACATTTGAATAAACTGGCTTTTTAAGAAATATTTTTTTAATATCTGACTTCGACTTAATGGTTGTCCTGTCCATATTTCAATAAATTTATTTGTGATATTTTTGTTAATTTGTGACAAGCTGTTGAAATATGGTAAAAATGAGGGGGAAAAATGGTATTTCTGAGTGATAATTGTACTTTATCTATTAACGATTGTGACCATATTTATTAAATTTGATTATTCGTACATTCAGAAGAACGCTGATTGAAAATTTTACATACGAGAAGAATTAATTCTATAAATAAACTTGTTGAACTTACCGTCCAATAGTCAAATTTCACACGTTCAACGATTAATCCAATTAATCCAATTAATTCTATCGGTAATGCACCGCGGAAAGGCTTTAAATACCTAAAATGTGATTAACTTGGAACCATGCGGTTTTGTTCCAAAATGTAAGTTATAAATTAATTAATTCAGAATTTTAAGAAAAACAGCCAAAACAAAAAATGCTTTAATTCGAGTGGTTTTATGTGACATCACCGATTCCTTCATTGCAATGCTTTATGATACACGACATTTTTTTGTTATGTTGTCTGGCGCGTAGCAAAGACATTAACTACATATCCATATGTGAAGACATTTGGATATACATGTTTGACTTAAAATTCAGTAAACATTGAGTTTGTTTTACCTAGTTAAAAAAAAAAAAAAAACTGATAGTTGTGAAGAATAATTAATTACTTGATTTTAAATTGGCCAAATTGAATATTTACATTAACTACATATCCATTTGTGAAGACATTTGGATCTACATGTTTGACTTAAAATTCAGTAAACATTGAGTTTGTTTTACCTAGTTAAAAAAAAAAAAAAAAAAAAAAAAAAAAAACTGATAGTTGTGAAGAATAATTAATTACTTGATTTTAAATTGGCCAAATTGAATATTTACATTAATTACATATCCATATGTGAAAACATTTGGATCTACATGTTTGACTTAAAATTCAGTAAACATTGAGTTTGTTTTTACCTAATCTAAAAAAACTGATAGTTAGTTGTTAATTAAGAATAACTGATTAACTGATTTAAAAAATGAGCCAAATTGGTTGCAAATAAACGTATTATGGTTAATTGCAAGCCTAACCTAAAATTACGTTAAGATTTTGATTCAAATCAGTTGTTTGAATTGAATTATAAAAATTGTGAGCATCTTTCGTTGATGTTTGTTGGTGTTTGCTTTTAGTTTGTCAATCTAACCTAAAAAGCTGTTTTTGAAGAATAAATTTGCTAAGTAAATTTGATAATAATATGGTAATGAATCGAAACAGACATTTGTTGTTAAGCTTTTTATCCGAACGTCTGTTTCGTGAGTTTTGGTCTTGAATTCTTAAAAAAATTCCATAGAAAAAATAATGTTTCCTTTCCCGAATTTGAAAATTTTCTGGAAAACTTAAAAAATTTGTTTACATAAAAACCTAATTCTGACTATTACGAACATATTAAAACAAAATAAACGGTACCAGAAACTGGCACATACTTTCTCACAAACATATTTAAATTATTAAACAGATTCACTGTGACTTCATAATTGTATTAAAGTAGGAGAGGGGATACATTAAAGTATGAGAGTAACTAATAAATATTATTATTATTACTAGTTAGAGAGAAAACTATTCAATCGATTTCGAACAAATTTGCACGAAACATGTAAATTAGGCCTCTATAGATGCACGAAAAAAGGTTTTGAAAAATTTGGAAAAACAACCACCTTTTTGGCCAAAAAACATATAAAAATCAGTTATTATTATTATTATTAGCTAAAAGGAGAATTTTTAGAAAGGTGCGGTTTTTGCGTATCATAGGGCACATTAAGGGCTACAAATAAGCCAAATTTTATCAAAATCGTTAAAGCCATTTTTTTATACAAAAAATAATAACTGATTTTTTTGGGGTTTTTGGCAAAAAGCGGGGTTGTTTTTCAAAATTTTTCAAAACTTTTTATCGTGCAACTATACAGGCCTAATTGACATGTTTGGTGCAAATTTGTTCGAAATCGATTGAATAGTTTTCCCTCTAGCTTTGCATACATACAGATATCCATATATACATAAAGACATACAGACATACATTTCGTAAAAAAACATCTTTTTGGACTCAGGAGGTCCCAAAACGGATATTTCCACAAAAATTTCAACATCGATTTTTTTGCTATCACTATACTTTCTCTATACTATAGTATAGTGAGAAAGTAAAAACGAAAATTAACCTTGATCATTTTACACGTAAATGCTATGGTTTATAAATATAAAGGGTTAACTATGATAGCTTATTTTACAACTACTGTCAGTAATTTTTTTAAGTATAAAAAAGGTCTGTAAAGGTAAGTTGTAAAATAAGCTAACACAGTTAGTTAATTTAACCACTCCAGTAAGCTAATCAATGAAAATAAATATTGGTTTCTGTAAGAGAGTTGTCACATAGAAGTAATGGACAATAATGACCCAGCCGATCTCCAGTGATGCACTTACGAACAGCATTTCATTTTTGTTTATGTAGAGTATTTGCTTATTTTTTAGGGTAATCTGAGATACCTTAAATCTCAGTTTAAATCATTAAAAAACTGCCCGAAATAGTAACCAAAATATTGCATTATTTTACAATGCACATTTTACCCTGAAATGACTGTGAAATTGTGAGGAATTTGTATACGTACGAAATGTGTGTTATATACAGGATGTCTCAAAAGTTGTGAATGGTGTTATAGCTGTTTGTAACCACCAATGCAGATTACGCAACAAAACTTGGTACATAATCGTTTCAAAAATTAGTTTTGTTTTGGTAGAGAAAGGATGTACCATGTTTTGTTGAGTAATCTACAGTAGTTACAAAAATATAACGCCGTTCACAGACTTTTGAGACATCCTGTATTTTATGTTTGTATAGGAAGAGTTGTAATTAGTATTATGTAAAAACAATACTATGAACACTTGCGTGAACGTTAACCAGATTGTATATTCGTTTTAGTTTGCACTCTTTTTGGGAAGGTATATATTAAAACACAAAACACACCATTTATTTACATAACACATTATTTAAATATTACACACTTACTAAAAAACGTGTTGTAAGTTATTACTTCATGGAAAGATAGTATACCAATATAAAACCAAAAAAAAATCCCTTAAGCAGCACTGCCGCATTACTATAGCCGAATTTTCTTATCAGGGAATAACTAGTATTATATAATGAGACATTCCTATGCATTTTGTTCCTTGTTGCGGAAATTGTTCCAAATATATCTTTGCACAGGATTATAGTAAATTTAATTGTCTTTCGAATGATATAGCTCACAAATTGCACTTGGGTTTATGAGTGGGAGAAATTGCGTAATTACCTTACATTGATAATACAAAAAAAATTTATCAGGAGATTTCTATCAGTTTTGTTCTTTGTTCCGGGGACTGTACCTGAATTACCTTTGCACAGGATTGTAGTAAATTTAATTACCTTTCGAACGATATAGCTCAAAAAGTGCACACTGGCTTATGAGTGGGAGTAATTATTGTGCTAAAACCTGACATGGATAATTAAAAAATCATTTATCGGGAGTTTCCTATCAATTTTGTTCTTAGTTCCGGGGACTGTACCTGAATTACTTTTGCACAAGATTGTAGTAAATGTAATTACCTTTCGAACGATATAGCTCAAAAACTGCACACGGGCTTATGAGTGGGGGAAATTGTGCAAAAACCTTACATTTATAATGAAAAAATCATTTATCGGGAGCTTTCTATCAATTTTCTTCATTGTTCCGGGGACTGTACCTGAAATACCTTTGCACAGGATTGTAGTAAATTTAATTATCTTTCGAACGATATAGCTCAAAAATTGCACACGGGCTTATGAGTGGGAGAAATTGTGCAAAAACCTTACAACAATAATGAAAAAATCATTTATGGGGACCTTTCTATCAATTTTGTTCCTTGTTCCGGTTACTGTACCTGAAATACCTTTGCACAGGATTGTAGTAAATTTAATTACCTTTCAAACGATATAGCTCAAAAACTGCACACGGGCTTATGAGTGGGGGAAATTGTGCAAAAACCTTACATATATAATGAAAAAATCATTTATCGTGAGCTTTCTATCAATTTTCTTCATTGTTCTGGGGACTGTACCTGAAATACCTTTGCACAGGATTGTAGTAAATTTATTTACCTTTCGAACGATATAGCTCAAAAATTGCACACGGGCTTATGAGTGGGAGAAATTGTGCAAAAACCTTACACTGATAATGAAAAAATCATTTATCGGGAGCTTTCTATCAATTTTGTTCCTTGTTCCTGTTACTGTACCTGAAATACCTTTGCACAGGATTGTAGTAAATTTAATTACCTTTCGAACGATGTAGCTCAAAATCTGCACAAGGGCTTATGAGTGGGAGAAATAATGCATTTTCCTCGCTCTAACTTTGCTATTTTGATTTGAACCAAACGACCCGCCATTTTGTGTAAAATCGAAAAATGAAAATATCAGTGTCTGGGATATCCTACAAGGACCCTTCCACTAAAATTTAAGCTATTTTGAAGCATATTTACTACCATTTTATCAAGGTGGGAAAACCCATATACTTATATACCGTTAAATCCCTACCCAAAAACGATTAATCGGTATAACTCCGCCATTTTGAATCCGATCGAAAAACAAAAAAAATTGTATCTGAAGAATCCTACTAGGACCCTTTCACCAAAGAATCAGCAATTTTGAAGCATATTTACTACCACTTATCAATCCGGGAATAAAACAGATATATATAAATATATAAAGTAATTTTCAAATTGGGTCGAGTGTAATAGCTCTTATTTTCTTCAAAAATTCGGCTAATAACAACTAATCCAAATATTTATTTTCGATAATGACAAACAAATTCAAAAATAAACGGTACCAGGAACTTGCACATACTTTCTCACAAACATTTTTAAATTATTAAACAGATTAACTGTGATTTCATAAGTGTAGGTGGGGTAGGAGAAGTGATTTATTAAAGTAAGAGATTAACTAATTAATATTATTATTATTATCTACAGAGAAAACTGTTTGATCGATTTCGAACAAATTTGCACCAAACACGTCAATTAGGCCTGTATAGATGCACGAAAAAGGTTTTGAATTTTTTTGAAAAACAACCCCCTTTATGGCCAAAAACCCCCCAAAAATCAGTTATTATTATTATTATTATTAGCTAAACGAGAACTTTTAGAAAGATGGGGTTTTTTGTATATGGTAGGGTACATTAAAGACTAAAAATAAGCAAAATTTTATCAAAATCATTGGAGCCGTATAAAAAAAAATTATAACAGATTTTTGGGGTTTTTTTTTTGAAAAAGGGGGTTGTTTTCAAAACCTTTTTCGTGCATCTATACAATCCTACTTGACATGTCTGGTGCAAATTTGTTTGAAATCGATCGAATAGTTTTCGCTCTAGCTTTGTATACAGACAGACATACATACAGACAGACATTTTGTAAAAACTACTTTTTTGGACCCAGGGGTCCCAAAACGGATATTTCTACAAAAATCTCAACATCGATTTTTTTGCGATCATTATACTTTCTCTATACTATAGTATAGTGAGAAAGTAACAATAACAAAAAAGTCTATTTATAGTATATATTTATATTCCTTACCTTGTTTGATTCGTGGATTTTTTGAGTTGTTAGTTGAAAATTCAACATGAAAAACCCCAAATAGTTTACAAAAGTAATACATTAGAACAAAACAAAAATGTGTTCTTTGCTTTCTGGATATTCTCATGTTTTATATACTTTAAACTTCCATATGGGAAATATAACAAATAAAGCTGGAAAGGAAACTTAATAGCTAGGTTTATTATCGTCAAAACAAAATTTAATGTTAATGTAAAACACATTTTCCTAATCGAAAAGTGTCACTTGTAAGTCAACGTTTTACATGATATTACAAATGTATATATGAGCAATTTACATAATAAGACACTTTACACAAGAAAACATCAAACATTACAAGAGATCATGATGTCTAACCTATCAGAAAATAAACACTGTGTACACATAAGAAGTATATAAAACAATAAACAATTAATTTTTTTTATGGAATTTTCTTTTTTTTTGCTTAGTTTTGGCGCATTAGTAGTGCCCGCATGGTAAACATAATTGTTAGGGATTAAAAAAAATATCCCAATACTTAAAAAATAACACCTTACAGAAATAGCAAAACGAAAACCCATTGTTTAACATAACTACCGATTTACCCAATGAAGAAATACTGTTTAATGCTACTTTAAATATAGTACATATATATATAGTAGAGCGTTCCCACCCCTGCTCGCTTCGCTCGCTGACCCCCGTGGTGTCTCGCTCCGAAGCAAATGCAAATGGGTTATTTTATATAAATAGGCCTTACTAGTAAATTATATTACGTCTCATTTATTTTAATTAGGATGTAACATAGTAGTTTCTTATTTTTAAATTACTTAATTTATTAAGGGTTTATTCTCCAGCTTCAAGGAAAGTATAACAATCAACATTTTTACTAAATTTTTTCCCCTTAGCAGCATACTACAAAATGTCAATCTATACTTTTTTATGTATGTTGTAAGAAATAAATGTAAACATTTTCAGTTTAATAACTTTAAGGAAAATATAATAATTAATTTTTATTGTTTTAGGGGTTATCACATTTTCACCCATTAGCAGCAAGTGACAAAATGCAAATCAGTTGACTTTTTCTATGTATCTTGTAAGAAATAAATGTACAAAATTTCAGCTCTCTAGCTTTAAGGAAGTATAACAATTAATATTTATTGTTTTGGAGGTTGTTTTAACAATTACATCAAAATTAGTTCTAGCCTATGTTACTCAAGGATAGTGTAGTTTTTTTATTAGTAAAACTATATTTTCAATCGGTTCAGTAGTTCCAGAGATTACCCCCTACATACAAACAAATAAACAAACAAATTTTGTCTCTTTATAATATTATTAATAATAACCCCAAAGTTAAGATGGTAAATAATGTTAAATGTTCAAATCAAATTATTTCGTATATTTTATACCTGCAGTAATAATAAAGGTTAAAAGAACCAGCAAGGCTCAGGTCTACACTTTAATAAAAACCTAACCTAAAAGTTAGAAATTTAAATAATTATTGCTTCAAAGTTTGAAATCAGCTGTTGTATCTGTTATTTTATTCAATTGGTTGCTGTGGTAATAAATGTAAATACATATGATGATTCATTACTCTAGGTCTAACCTAAGATTTTTTCGACTAAATTTATAAATATTGAAATAAAAAGGTTTTACTACGGCCGTTTCGGTTATTCAACCATCATCAGGATTGCTGGGTAGTTCCCGTTGTCAATATTTAAAATACATAAAAAGATATACATATACACAAAACACAATACTTAACACATAACTTTCACTGTGCATCTTTTTCTGTCCCGTGTAATA
>JAGFPH010000019.1:438347-460646 GCA_018207615.1 Philaenus spumarius
CCTACTACACGGGACAGAAAAAGATGCACAGTGAAAGTTATGTGTTAAGTGTTGTGTTTTGTGTATATGTATATCTTTTTATGTATTTTAAATATTGACAACGGGAACTACTCAGCAATCCTGATGATGGTTGAATAACCGAAACGGCCGTAGTAAAGGAAAAGGAAAATTAGACTGTTAAGTAAGTCGTAATATTATTGTAATAAAATCAATAGTCGGAATGGCGAAAACAAATATGTATGAAAAAAGGTTTTTATCAAAATAAATTATAGCCTATGTTACTCAGGGATAGTGTTGCTTTTTATTACAGTTAAAATATTTTTTCATCAATAGGTTCAGTAGTTTCACATACAAACAAAGTCAGCAAGGACATCTGAAGGGTGTAGGACAAAGGCGGACAAGTCGGGGCGAGATTGGCGTTATCAGAGGAAGATGACTGTTGAACTCTGTCTTGTCTGAAAGTATATAATTTAGCTTCGATGTAATAATTTTTTAGGAAATACAAAGATTCAGGAAATTATGAATTTGGATTTTTCTTTGGAAAATGCATTACGCTAAATTTGTGTGTTAAAACCTTGTAATTCCCAAATCATAACAATAAATAATGTTTACTCAATTAAAGTTTAAAGTTAAGGAAAAATTTCAAACTTACTCAAAATTTAAAAAGAAAATTATTTTTGGATTCTACAGAAGTAGACTAAAAATAAATGTTATATAAGGTATTAACGACTTTTGAGTATTTTAGAAAATGGCTAAAATGACGAAGTTCATACATCACTAAAGAAAAAATGAATTTTTATAAATTTAAAGTAGAACAGGTAATAGAGTATGTAAAGTTTTCAAGTAAAATAATAAAGAGTTTGAATATTAATTAAAAGGAAGGGTGAGAGATTTCACACCTTAGATTAAATTAAAAATGAGTTCAAGTTTTGAAGTATGAAAATTGAAGTTAGAGTAGTAATAAGTAAAAATGTAAAGAAAAACAATCAGTTAATAAAATAAATTTCGTTTAAAACCGTAGAAATTACAAGTTCTATATGCCAAACAAAAAAAAACGTCAAACTACATGAAAAATCTTTTATTGTTTTAATACCAAGAGAGCTACAAAGTGTGAAAAGGAAATTTTCAAGAAATGGAAACTCAGACACTTTTTAGCGAGACTCCGCGGGAAAACCAAGGGCGTGACGTGAACGCTCACATCAAGTAAAATCAAGTGAAAATCCGACAACTCAGTGAAAAGCTAGAGGGAAAAACAAAAGAACAATAGAGGAAATTGGATTATAGCAAGCTCGGAGTTCAGAAAGCCGCGCTCTCCAAAAGTAATAGGGAGACAGGCTTGCCAGGGTTTGAAATAAGAAAAATAAAGCAAAACAATGGATTTTAATTAAATTAAAATTAAATACAAAATGGAATAAAGAAGAAAATTAGTAAATTAATTAGTACAAACAGTATGGAGAAGACAAGGAAAAAGTCGAAATTAAAGAAGATAAAAACTTAGTGTAAAAAGCAAGGAGGGCTATACCTAGTTGGTGGGAAAAAGGTGTATAGGAGCACAAGACACAGCGGCGGAACTAACTTACTTAGGCCCCTATCACTTAAATAATTTTTACTAACTAACTTATAATTGGATTGAATTGAATTACTTACTAGATTCATTATTTATCAATTTTATATATTTGAATTATGATATCAGTTTCGACATTCTAAGTAATGCTTGTACGATTGTATTAAGCAGATTCAACATTAAAAGTATATTTCGTTTTACAAGGAAAGTTTTGAAGAAGTTTATGGAAGTTATTACAGTCGTTACAACCGAGAAACCTACATCAGTTAAATGAAGTAGCAAATTGGCTTCATTCTGGAGTTCCGGTTATCAACAGGCTAGTTATGCTGACATGACTTCAGGCAGGAGACCATCTTTAGTCTCCAAGCCGCAAGTGTAAATCATCAGGAAGACAGCTTCAACGTTTCATCACGACAACAGGGAATCAGCACGCAGTTTCATCTGTAACCGACTTCGAACACGAGACCGCAAGCTTCGAGAACATATCAAAACTACTACTTAACCTGCAGTCATACCTGCCCGTCACCTAAGGTCTATGTAAAGCGAGCTTAGGTTATTCCTAAAATTAAATTTGCCTGATGAAAATCATTTAAATTTATTAAATATACTGGGTGAATAGTGAATTAAAAATAGCATAGTGAATTGATTGCTCTATTGTTTTGTTATTTAAAGTAACAAATAAAATTAAATAAAGTAACACTAAATTCAAAGCTATTAAATAATAATAAAGTAGCAATTGAAAAAATGAAAGAAAGCTAAAATAAAATAAATTAAACTAATTAATAATACAAGATAACGTAAAATTAGAAATTTTTCTGCCTACTTAATTAAGTTAAAGATATACAATAAAATTAAGTTGGTTATAATTTGTATTTTTGGGAAGATCAAAAAGAGAAGAAATTTTTTGTTTTGATAAATTTTTGAATTTTAAAAAAATTTTAGATTTTTATTTTCAGTTTAAAAGATTTTGTATTTTAACTTACCCATTGTTTGAATATCCAATCACAATATTTCCTATTCTATTTTCACAGGGTTTAATTATAGCAATATCCGAAGAACAAATAAATTAAGTTACAAGGTTAGTTCCAGTGTATTCGCGGCTCAGAGGTTTATAACAAGTAAAATTAAATTCTTGTGTTGTGAGCTGAGCATACAAAAAGTAAATTACATTTTGATTATTTGAAGTGTAATTTTGAAAGTTTTTAGTCAGGATATTTAGACAACTAAATAATTGGCATCACTTAGGTCAGACAAAATAGATAACCTGATAGTTAGAGTAGGTGATTTTATTTTATAGGCGAGAAACCTGGGTGGTTATCATATCCTAGATTTAGGTGATTGAAACTTATTTTATTTATTTATTTAAATAATGAAGAATTTTTTTAAATTTTATTAAAACCAGAAAGTCTTGGTGGTCTTGGTAGTTTCAGCTGGCACCGACAACAACCTGATTCAAAAAGGAAGCAGAGTTTCTAATAATCTCTTATTCAGACAATAAATAAGTCCTAGCTGTGCCACAAAGTGTAAACCACTAGTAGAACAAATAATTTATCTCGAATTGTATTGTATTACAACCAAATGGTAATTCATAACATATATACTGTATAAGTATAAACTACGTTTTGATTTTCACAAAAACAATCGTAATTATACACAAATTATTTCCAAACTAATACATAAATAATTATATAGAAGAAATCCTCGGTTGGGTTTGTTTGTAGGCAAAGTAGGACCATGATTGTTGAAATAATGAAGATTTTAAATTCAATATGTCCTCATATTATTATAAATAAAGTACATATTTAAAGTTATTATATTTGCTTAGAGTAGTACACAAAATTGTTGATCTAAATAATCTTTAGCTCAAGGTGAGGAAAAAAATATTGGTTGAAGAACAACGAATTTCATATTTCAGTTACAGTATCCTTGATTATCTTAATGCTTTCTCTTAAATAGAACATTAAGGTTTGTATAAGTTGTTTAGAGATTGGATTTTATAATAGACAGTTTGTAACTTTCATTAGGGATGCATTTTTAATTAGTTGTATTTCTAAATTAGAAATGTATAGAACGCACATTTAAGCTTCAAAATATTTACAATGAGAAATGAGACGTCAATGGCATGAGGCCTTAATTTAATTAATTTAAAATATATTTATTGTTAAGAAATTATACAACATATTAAATGAACAACAATGAAATGAGTAAACAAACTACAAGAAATGCGTTTATTACATACATGCAAATATACATCTTGAAATAAATATAATATACATAATAAGTCTTGAAATACAGCACTTTCAAATTATTTTGTTTACCTCATAATTTTAAAATGTACAGATTTTATCAACATTTTCATATAGCCTATTACTGAAACCAAACTACATTCATTCTATTATAGTTTATTTTACTAGTTAAAATTTTGTATGACTAGCTTTTGTATTCTTATTTACTTTATTAGTAATAATACATGGGGCAACTCTTTTAATACTTGATAACTTTGTATAGAATCTTTATGAATGACGGTAATTGCAATATTGTTTGCAGTAAGTAGCATTTTTGTACAATTTCGTAAAACCTTTTACTACAGCACATAATCAAACATCCTCAAGCAGCTCTGTTGTATGGAATTATAATTAAACTTGTAAAAGCAACAAGGGTTAAGAAACCACGATCTCTAACGCTTCAGTAACTTTCAAACATAACTAACACAAACTAACTTGATCGAGGAAGTATCTCTACTTGAGTAAGTGTTAAAGTAACAATATCCTCTGAACCGTATTGTACTATGTACTTATATTATACAAACACAATCTGTTTATTTTGTCTTAAACACATCACTAATTTAATTAAATTTTCATACTTTAAGTTTCATACTTAAAAAAATGCAGCTCAAAGACAAAGTTGCATTTTATTGACCGTAGAAGAAAATATAACGTTTTTTAAATCACTGTTCATTGTGTGTTTATAACATTTATAAACCATGCTTTAAAGGAAGTATCAATACAGAGATTACACAAATAATTCAATAAATTTATTCTATTAGAACAATTATTTTATGTTTAAATTAACGATTTTTCCTCCGAAAACATAACTTTTCCCAGTCTAGTGTATATCATTGTTATAACAATCAAGTAAAAAATGTCTACTTATATAACATCAACTGTAAAAAAATTTTAGAAGTATGTACACTCAAAGAAAATGGTGCAGCAAGAAAATCCATGTTGTCAAACAAAATAATATTTTACTGCTTTTTTAAGAGGAACAGTATTAAAACAAATTTTGTTGGAAGAGTAAAATGCGATGTTACTTTTACAACTTACACGTGCATTAATTGAATCAAGTTATGTATAAATAAATATTAAAATAATAATTAGAGTTTATCGATAATTGGTTGAGACTTTAAATTTGGTTTTTTATGCATACTCAATTGAAAAAGTAAAATTTTTTATGTAATAGGCACAATAGTGAAAAATAGCTAAAGCTAACTGTATCTATAAACATAAATGGATTATTTCGGGACAACCTACTCTATTAAGTCATCAAACAGTTATGACTGCCTAAGCTCAATATGAAATTAAACATTTTATAATAATTAATTTCACATTTTTTTTATTTGTGAAATTAGAAAAAACTTATACTATTTATTAAAATAGAATTTAACCTAGTACTTATATAAGTTATTTAAACATTTTAACTTTGATATAATCAGTGTTGCTATAGATTCAACCAAACTTTACTGAAATGTTAAATCTCAATCTTTAGGTTTTTTCTTTGTGACTTAATTCTGTGTAGTTGTGGGTCAATTGTTATACTATAATTATAAGTACAGATACATATTTTGATCATCCTGTGAAGTAGAATAATATAGTCTATAGGCTACATAATTTTACACATATTATACATATAATATAATTTTTTTATTCAATTAATTGTATATTCTGTTTAGAATTACTATATGTTTCTTAATGTTAATGCTAATTCTACAAGAAATATAAACTATTGCTGGTCTCATCCAGCCTGACGTGTGACAATAGCATATGTAATCATTATGCCAGTAACCTGTAAAAGATTGATACAAATTTAAATACATGTTTTGCAAAATATGATTATATTTTGAAGTTTTACTATTTTAAAGTGAAATACATTTTTTCAGAATAGTAATTATTTAGAGTAGTAATAAAAACTAATAACTTTAAACAATAACACAAATAAATTTAAAATTACCTTCAACGTAAATGGAAGATCTACGTTAAACAACCCATGACCCGAAAACTCTGGCATATTCAATTGGTTAATACGGTACATTGTCTCTATCTGAAAGTAATAAAAACACTTTCTTAGTTACTGATTGGTTAAGTTTTTTTATTACCATTCTAATTTTTGTAATATTTTCAAACTCTCATTAATAAATTTTGTTTAGTGTAATACATTTTGTATTCTATTACGCAAATTCAATTAAAACGTTACACACTTCTTTCAAATTGAAATGTGTATTACATAAGCACAGAGTCTTAATATTTCCTTTGATTTTTATAAGGTATTAAAGACAAACAGTAATTACACAAAACTACATGTAAAATAGCTCAAAATAGAATATAGAAAACAAAATAAATATAATACAATTAAACTATTCGAGTTTACTTAGTTATTTTACTTAATAATAGTAAAGTAAATTGGTTATAATAAAATTACATTATATTTCAAATCAAATGTGACTTGAAGCTCAAAAGGATTATTTTTCTATGAATCGGTCCAGAAAAATACTAAGTTTTAATTGGTTACATTGAATAAACATAGAAATAATAGTTATGCAAAATTTATGAACTGGCAAGTTTAAGGAATGAAAGACAAAGAAATTCTGTAAATATATCGTTTATTTGTTTAAAATTTTCTTGTTTTGATAACATTTTAACTAGGTCTGTTAACTTTTGAAAACACAGTTAAAATACTCCTGGTTAAAATAGTACTCACCATTCTCTTATCATTACGTTTTAGTATTTTACTTTGCCATTTTATACGTAATAAATGCATCGCTAAGCTAACTTTATGAGCCTGAAAATTATAATAAACTAACAATTCACTTAAATACAAAAATAGTTTTTTTTATTTATTTAGTTTTAGTCAGACATTAAAAATAGTGTACAGTTTAAAAAGTAAGATACATTAAGGGACCAAAGTTATAATTGAAGATGGGAAAATTCTCATCATTGGATGGAATACCAAATGAGGTGGCTGCAAAAGTCATAAAAAAGATATCTTAGGGTACTTCTTGACATGTACAACAAGTGCCTTATGTTGGGGGTGTTCTTCAGAAGTTGGAAGAGACAAGAGCTTATTCTCCTAAGGAAATGTGATAAACCTCTGGGGAAAACTTCATCGTATCTGTCTTGGATACATTGGAGAAACTTTTTAAAGGACTGATTCTGAAACGCCTAGACAATCAAATGGTGGATCATTACATTACAACCTTTCGAATAGCTATTTTGGTTTCCGAAAGAGCCTATCAACCGTTGGTGGCATTAATTAGGCAAACGGTAAACTTGACTAGACAAGCGAGGGAAATGGCAAAAGGAGAAGGGTTTCTGCGTGATAATTGCGCTAGATGTGCAGCCCTTAGGTTAGTGGCAACATTATCGAACTGTGTTAGCCGGAATGCCAACAGTGTTACACCAACACGTGTGAGTTAAGGAGAAAAAAGAAATTTATAAAGAACATAAAACAAATTAAATAAGAACAAGTGTGCTAAAAAAACCAAAGACCACAATAAGTAGAGAAGATAGGGAGATTCTTATTCAGAGGTGGAAGGAAGAATGCGACAAGCAAACACAGGTATATGGACGCGCACAGACTTAGGATATAAAATATCTGGGACTGTGGATAAATAGGCAACATGGCGAGGTAAATTTGTAATAATAAAATAAAATAATCTTTTCTTATTTATTTAGTTTGATATCAAACATTAATAATCTACAGTTTAAGAAGTAAGATACATTACGGATCCAAAGTTATTATTGAAAATGAGAATATCCACAGGATTGATACCACTAAATGAGGTGGTAGCAAAAGTCATCGAAAGATATCCTAGGGCTTAACATGTACAACAAACGCCTTAAAATTGGGGTGTTCCCCAAAAGATGGAAGAGACAGGAGCTTATCCTACTAAGGAAAGGAGATCAACCGTCGGATTTATTGGGGAAACTGTGTAAATGACTGATTCTGAAACGCCTAGACAATCATATGGTGGGCCAGTACAACCTTTCGAAATATCAGTTCTGTTTCCAAAAGGGCCTATCAACCGTTGATGCCATTATGCAAACGGTAAACTTAGCCAGACAAGCGAGGGATAAAGGGCACTAAAAGGGTTTCTGCGCGATTATTTTTATAGATGTGCAGTCCCTTAGATGGAAAGACATTCATGAGACACATTAAATTCAAGATACTCCAATATACCTTAGAAATATGGTAGCTGGTTACATCAGTCAATGTCAGCTCTTTTTTCATGGGGATGGAAGAAGTATAAAAGAAAAGGTGGCATGTGGAGCAGCGCAGGGATCACGCCTTGACCCTACATTTTGGAATTTCGTGTAAGACTCTTTTTCCTACATGGCACTGCCAGTTAGTGTAAGAATTATCGGTTTTCCAGACGTTGCTATTTTACTTTTCGAGGTGGAAAAAGAGCACCAGCTGGAATTTAAAATGGCGCAAAGTATTCACAGGGACCGAGCATGGCTAGAAAGTAAGAATGGCTATCAACAAAACTGAGGCGGTATGTGTGTCAAAAAGAAGGTTGCATAAAAACCAAGGCTCTCCATAGAGCAACAAAGGGTAGAGTGGAAGGAACAACTCACATACATGGGGCTAATTGTAGAAACAAATCTAAGCTTTGGGCCCAATATACAACAAGTGGCACTCAGAGCTGTAAAAGACGGCGGCCAGTTGGCAAGGCTTATGCCAAATATAGTAGGGACCAGTAGCAGGACATGGCTGTTTTAAGCATCCCCTCTGGAAATTTAAGAAAGATTAAAGTAGCATGTGTAATAGCTGTGGACAAAAAGATGGAGTGGAGCATGCCCCGTTCAATTGTAAAGACGGGAAGTGGCAAAAAGAAGAGCTGCAAAGTGAGGTAGAAGATGAGGTAGTGCCGGAAAACATAAGTCCGCTTACGTTGCAAAGTAGGGAAAAGTTGGAAAGAACTGAAAGGTACATCGTGGTGGTGATGAGACGGAAGGAAGAACTAATAAGAAATATGTAAGAAGTTAGAAGAGAAATAACTTTAAACAGTAGGTAGGACAGTCGTAGGATTGAAAGGGGCTCGGTTTGTCAGGAAGTGATACGCTTTTAGTGAGCGGCACGAGGGCCAATCTCACATAACCTAAGGTATTTGAAAAGCAAATTTGTTTTACATGAAAAATAAAAGAATCCAGGTGTGCTTAGACCACACGGGAGAAGTGACTATGGTGATATTCTAATAAAATATAAAATATACTATGGAAATTAATTTGGTTGCTAAAAAAATCCTGCATAAAACAAATTTGCAAAGTACACAAAATTTGATTATTTAAACACTACTAAGGAAACAATTTTAACACAACTTACAAAATGAGGAAGCTGAATGTCCATTTCAGAGGTATTACCAAGTAAACTATTTTAAAACAACTTACGAAATGAGGAAGCACAATGTCCATTTCAGAGGTATTAACAAGAAAACTATATACTCCTATATACACATGTGTACTATATTATATAACGCGTGACGAAAACTGCGTGACGGTAAAATCCGATTCACCGCCCGCAAAACTTTTTGGCCACGGTGCGCTTATAGAAGTACCAACTAAACGAAAGTGAATATAATTAATTATTGAAAAAACATTTTTGGTATTCCCAGTGCTATCTGATAAGATTTCAATATTTCATACATAACCTGCAAACTTAGATTAAAACATGAATATATAGCCTATATAAAGTACAAAACAACATTATGGAAAATTTCATAAACATTCTTACTATAAAAATGTTTGCATATACTTTTCAGATTTTTCAAATAATGATACACCACTAATTTTAATTGTTGTCGCACGATAACATGGTTTAAATATGACAAAACACGGTTTATTCTACTGTCATCAAACAACTTTTAAAGTAAGTAGACCATTCTGTAAGTAGACTTATTTTACTATAATTTAATTAAAAACTTGTTTATAGTTATTTTAAACTCCAACAGTAATGACGTTAATATTCGTTCATCGAAACTGATGTGATATTTTAAAGTTCACATTTCAGAAGTATAGAACTAGAAATTTGTATTATTTTTTAATAGTGTGATATTTTAACTTTTACAAATATTAGTTTGTGCCAATCCTTTTCTCTGTTATAAAGTAAAATTTTACTTTTTCTGTTGATTGCCACGATGTGTTGAAAATCGTTAGAAAAAATCAATAGTTGTTTCAAAAATCAAATTAAATAATGTACCTATGGGAAGAAAATATTGCAATTTGTATTAGTTTATCTATTAAAATGTTAATTACTGATTTGTTAATTACCTGATTCACTACTTCTTGACATCTGTTAGCAATAAACACTAGACGAATCAGCACATTAGTCACGTGTATTAATGTATTAATCTGTTTCACTAAGTCCATCTGTAGTAAGTTCAGAAGAAAGTATGCGTATAAAACTGACCGGAAAATAAAATCAAAGAAAATTGTAACGAAATCTAGTCTAAAATTTATTTTGAGTTGTTCATTATAAAGACGCACTTGCTCCATTTCAGTCAATATTTGATCAAGTTCATTGAAATTACTGTAATGAGGATTACGATTGCTCAGGGTGCTTATTTGATTGCTAATGTCATAATAAACTCTTTCTGATACGAAGCACATAATGGATATTAGCAATTCCTTTGCAAACGAAGCTGTACTGACCCAGTTATATGCCAACTCAAAAATTAGTCCTGAAGTATTACCTACAATTAAGAAATAAATACTTTTGGAAAACACCATCAAATGAAACACTGTAAAAGACAAAAAATATGTAGAATAAATTTTGTCTTTCTCTAATAGGTTATGGTACAGTTTATAAAACTGTGAACTCAAGTCCAGAAGTAACCTGCGACTGTAGAGGAGAGAGGTTAACACGGAGCAGGTAGTGCTTATGTAATGAAAAACAAGTACAACTATATATACACGAACATAGAACGTCGATTCCCAATTATAATTTCTATAGACTTTGTAGGTGCCATAAATATTCAGAATAATTTGTAAACCACTCATTGTATAAGCTACGGGGCATAGAGTTACCACAGGACTACCTGAAAGATCAAAACAGAGATTTTAAAACATTATTTATTATTAAATAAATAGTTTAATTATTACATAGTTAAATTTATTACTAATCAACTGTTCATCGAGTCACTAATTAATTAACACTACTTAACATTAATGTAGTCTAATGTTATTAGACTACACTTTGTATGTTAATGAAACAAAGACACATTTTCAGACAACTATTTTGAAATTTTGTTAACGATAGTATACAGCAAAACTATGTAAACTAACTTAGCCTATCTTTTATTTTGTAATTTTAGTTTAATTCAGAGGAAAAAATAAATATTGTTCATTTGAATGCCGACTGAATTTAGAGGTCACAGTAAAGTATTAAATGCATAAATTGTTTTGAAGTAATATTTCTTTATTGGCGTTGTACAAAAATAATGAGCACGGATTTACTCGTAATTTTTCCAGTACCGGGACGCTGTGGAACTGATCGGAAGAGACAGAAAAGATGGCCCGGAAAGTTTTTTAAATTTTCACTTCTAAAACCACTACTTTACCATCTTTGTTGAGTTTAAGGGTGCATATAATATTCTTACTTTTATAAGAAAAGTGCACATGTATATGTAACTATTTTTGTACTCGTATGTAGCACAAGACAAATTTTAGAGACATATACTATTGTAAGAATAAACTTGTTAAAATGTGTTTTATTTGGTCAATAGCCTTATCAAAGATTTAAATCCTCGGAAAAAGACGATAAACCTAAACACATTTGATGTACATCAAGAAATTACTTTTCTTACAAATACAATTAAACGCATGCCAGCTTATCACGAGAACCCAACACAGACGCTTGTCAGTGAATCATTCTAACGACACTCAAAAGTCACAAAACTTAACAACATCACAATTTCAACTTCAATGCGACCAGCCACTTTTACTTTCTCACTATACTATATAAAGTATAATGATCGCAAAAAAAATCGATGTTGAGATTTTTGTGGAAATATCCGTTTTGGGACCCCCTGAGTCAAAAAAAGTGGTTTTTACAAAATGTCTGTCTGTAAGTATGTATACAAAGCTAGAGCGAAAACTATTCGATCGATTTGAAACAAATTTGCTCTAGACATGTCAAGTAGGCCCGTATAGATGCACGAAAAACGGTTTTGAAAATTATTGAAAAAAAACCCTTTTTGGCAAAAAAACTTCCAAATAATCAGTTATTATTTTTTTATAAAAAAATAGCTCTGACGGTTTTGATATAATTTTCCTTATTTGTAGTATTTAATGTACCCTACCATATGCAAAAACAGCATCTTTCTAAAAATTCTCGTTTAGCTAATAATAATAATAATAATAATAACAGATTTTTGGGAGTTTTTTGGCCATAAAAGGGGTTGTTTTTCAAAATTTTTCAAAACTTTTTTTCGTGCATCTATTGACTTGTTTGGTGCAAATAGTTTTCGCTCTAGATAATAATAATAATATTTATTAGTTAATCTCCTACTTTAATAAATCACCTCTCCTACAATAATTATGAAGTCACAGTGAATCTGTTTAATAATTTAAATATGTTTGTGAGAAAGTAAGTGCCAGTTTCTGGTACCTTTTATTTAGTTTTTGACAATTTGCGAGAGATAGCATGTAGGCCTACCGGGCAACCTGCTACATCGCCGTGAGGCCGGTGTACAGGTACCTATTTTCCTCTTTCTGGATGCCTTTCGACTTTGTATTTGTGACGGTGTTTGTCAGTGTACAGCCTTTGTTTGTATGTATTCCATGTAGTATTCTCATTTGGATTTGGGATATTTTTTTAAAATTAATTAATCTTGAAATTAAATGAGTTATTCGATAAGTATTCATCATTAAATGTGGTTCAAATTATATCATGTTTGGTCTTATTTTTATTACAATAATCTCGTTAATATGTTATAAACTTTTTCATGTCGTAAAAGTTAATAATATAAAAGTTTAAGCATCGCTGATTTTTAAACTTCTCATCGGTCTCTTAGTTGTAGTCGTTCGCATCGCTCGTCGAGCATCAAAGGAGTGCCTGGTGCTCCCAAGTTGTCCCATTTCGATTCCAAGCTGAGGAACAATGTGGGAGACTTTACTGTAGTTGGCTCGCATAGTCGAAACGCACTGTAGTGTGGGGTTATCTTGAGGTTTTTCGATTGGTGGAAGTAAAATTCTGAACCGAGTGTTGAATGAGTGTGATGTAGGGAATGGATGATCCAGTGCAACTTTAACAAAACGTAAAACAAAAGCAGTACCGGAACGGCGTTCCGGCACCAGTAAACCCTTGATGATAATGAGTTAGTATGATGTGGGTGCACAAGCCTACAGAAAAAGATTATCGACATCTATTCAATTGGTTGCGAATGCGCTGTGATTTTACTTAACGCTCAAAGTGTAGATGTCATTAGTGATAAGTTTTTATTTTTTAAATATTTTTACTTAATTCACAAAGTATTGATCACACTACTGAGAGGTTTGTGTTCATGTTGTTTTAATTAAAAGTACAAATAAATCAGATAAACATTACACAGTTATAGATTTAGGGCTAAAGACAACATTTTATAAGCATTGTGGGAATATGTTGGAAATATTTTTTGTGTACCGCATAGTAATACCTTTGCGTACTATTATGGGCGTTCAACAAGCAACAAGACAAAACCTCTTGTTTTTTAGGTGAATTACGTATACCCTTAAAATCGTCGGAACGACTTTTTTTATCTAGAGATGAAAAATAAATTGATTTATACAAATACAGATACAAATTTCTTTACAGACAAAATTTAAAATAAATAGGCCCAATCTGAGTGGATATACCTGTAAAACATTGTCTTCCTTATGTAAAAAGTAGTAATAAGAGGTTTAAAAAAAAATAAATTAAGATTCTTCTGAATTAACCAATGGGTTATATGTAGTTTTATACACTTTCATAAAAAATCATTTAAATGTAAAACGTAATGTGTCCAAGACAGATTACTCAAGTGTTGTAATATCAACACTTATTTACTACGTTTTACTGATCATTTTCTTGACCTATTATTAAAACTATAGTTTATTGGTTATAGGTGCGATGGGCCATCTAACCTTCTTGCATAAATCTATAAAAAACCAATAACAGGTCCGATGGACCAAGACCCTCTAATATTTATTAAATAAGAACGGGTCGACGGTCTATCGATATGATGTGTAATAAAACCTTCACTTAAAAGTATAATTTATTGGTTATAGGTTCGATGGGTCATCGGCCTTCTTGCTTAAATCTATAAAACAACAAATAACAGGTCCGATGGACCATCGAACCAAACTTTAAACAAATATTTTGATTTATAAATCGGTTCGATGGCCCATAGAGCCAATTCTTTATTAAATAATATTAGAGATCGGAATAGGGTGATGGTCCATCGAACCAAAACTTATTTTTATTTAAGGGTCTATGGTCCATCGATATGATGAGAAAAAGAACCAGTCCCTTGAATAACCTATATGTGTAGGCTACAATTTTGATTAATTAGGTTAGTGGTTGATTTATATTTTAGCCTAGGCTTGGTATATTTAGTTACAAACGAAATAGCCCAATGATGATGTCTCTTTTGTATGAAATTATAATACACAATATATAATTTATTGACAATATCAATTATCTACAATAAATCTTAATCGCTCCAAACAGTATAACTTTTATCGTGAGTACATAAGAACACCAATTCAAAAACAATATTATTTACTTTTATTTGTGATTACCTAATTGTTTTTTGTAAACAATTATTTAGACTTTAGAATTGGTTTGAAGTTTAGTTAGTTAAGTTTGTAAATAACTTGCCTTTAGAACGTTCCAAATAATAAGTAGTTTGATATGCATCTCAGTAGCTGGATTTTAAGAAATTCCTCCGGGATGTTATTAGAGTACGAAAAATGATAAATACATTTAAACTATATTTAAGTTTGCATTAAAATATTACATAATAAAAATAAATCCATTAAAATTATGTTTGCCATTGACTTGATAAAAATTATCTTAGGTTATAAATACTTTTTAATGCTCATAAATTGATCGTTATTTAAAATTTTTCTAATATTGTATTTGTTGTTATAATGTTGGGATTTCTATTTCATTTTATGTATAACTAATGATTGCATTCTATTTCAGTAGTGACACAAGCATTTATTTAAAGTGAAGTTATAGTTATAAGTGTATAACTAAGTGTATAACTGTGTAAGTGTATATAAGTGTATAACTATTTATTTACAAGATAGTTATAAGTGAACTTAGAAGAATCTACTGTCTCGTTTTGTTTAGACACTTTATAACATGATAGCTGTCATAATCCGTACTTGTTAATTGCCTTGTAATCGTTACCATTATTTGGGGTGTTACGCGTAACCTTTCATCAATTAGATTAAGTCTGCTTAACATAATGAAGGAGGACCAGATATATTTTATCAAAGTTTATTTCAAGCTAATGCATAAAACGTAAACAAGCAAAGTCGTTAAGATTATAACACTACATAGTTAATGAACAAGTTGAATTACACTTATAAAAATTTTTGTTTTTAGCAAAGGTTTTCATTTCTCTACCTAATATTCAACCTAATTTGAAGAGAACAAGTACATCGTTTTATTTAACATTAGTGATTATCAAGAATAATTTGCTATATTGATCTAAGTGCATAAACTTCCTGTTGCACTAAACATGTTTTACCTTTTCTTATTGGTTGTTTTTGTGAGCAGTTTGTTGAAACTTTTATATGCAAAATCCCAAAAAGTTTGCAAAAGTAATACAATACGGCAAAACAAGAATTAGTCCTTTGACGTTTAGACATATACATATTTTGTATACTTCCAATCTTCCAACTTAAACTTCAAACACGCAATAATCTATGACAAAGAACTTGGTAGCTACGCCGATACTTATGCATAAATGTAAACATCATTGACGCAAGTAAACCCTTTTTCTATTTGAAATGTGTCACTTTGAAATCAATACCTTATTTGACATTTCATTAGCAGGAATACTAATTTACATATTGCAATTTGGTTAGAAGACAACAGGTAATAATAATTTAATTGTAACCCAATAAACATTTTATACACCTCGATACAAGTTAGCTGGCAATATGTTATGTTTTACATATGTTTTATAATCTAGTCTCTAATAAGAAATTTGCTTGTGTTAGCATAATGTAATTTTTGTTCCTCCAATATTAGATATTAATTAATATAATATAAAATAATTTATGGATGGTACATTTAATTCATCAGCCTGCTAAAATAATTTAATCAAATAAAAGCCTGAGTTTAATATTAAAATTTTAATCCTTCGCCCTTTTACTGTAATTAACCCAAAAAAAACAACCATTTCTTCAAGCAATATTGCAAACAATATTAATATACTAAAATAAAAGCCTATACAACAGAAGAAAAATTAATATGTTGAATATATGAATATGAACTATGTTAAAAATAGTTGATAAAAAAAAGAAAACTTACCTAAAACAAATAATAAAAAATAAAAAAATTATAAATTAACATAAATGGAAATAAACATTACAAATAAAAAAAATTAAGTTGAATGTTTAATTTAAATAAATTTGAAAATGTTAAAAGTAATTTATTGAAGTAAACATCTAACACTTTATCATTTAAGCTCACATTTACCATTCATTAAAACAGTTTAATTTTTTTTTGCAATGTTTTGATTAAGGGATTAAGGCCGTAAAGATATCACAATATATAAATCATACTAGTAAATACAACTCATTCGTTTTTAATCGTATAGTGCCAAGTTTTCAGTCTGTCATATTAAGTAGGGGGTAGAGTGGTTACCCAGTTTAACACATTTTAAAAAGTTGTTGCATTTATGAAGAATAAGCACTTAAAATAAAATCCATATAACTTAAATGTTTTACGATTATAAGTGTGGAATGTTTAAAATGAACTTATAACCAATAATAACTCATATAATTATGAAATTATATAATAAATATATACTATATTTTCCTCAATTTATAATTTCTTCAACTCAAATAACAATTAAAAAATGATTTGTTACTATTAAGTTTGTTGACTGATAAAAAGTCAAAGTATAGATAAAAAAAATATTATTTTTATAGTATAGATTATTAAGTATAGATAAAAAGTATACAAAATTCAATAAATCAAAATTTATATTTTTAATAATAATTTTACACCACTGTCGTAAAAATGAAAAGACCGTCCTTGTATACAAATGCTATCCCTGCACAATATCTTGCTAATCATGATACAGTAATAATAAGCTTAAACAGTTTCTTAAAAGTTGCTATTATTTCGCCTAGTGGAGTTATGTGATTTTCTGTTGACACTGACAAGCAATGCTATTTAGCAAATTTTCCTGAAATAATCTATGGAAAGGTATTTAAGCTGGTCAATACATTATTAAATGTAGAGAAACTACAGTTATAATAAACAATAAGTAATAAATACTAATATAATATTTGTATGTGCAAGCTGGGACCCTCATAACGTGTCAATATTTTGTATCTTATTAGAAGACAAGATACAATATTACGAAATATTAACGGTATCTTAGGATATCACAAGATACGATTTTAAAACCAATAGTAAATCTCAGACGGTGTGTATTTTTGACTTTAATGAAGATAACATAAAAACAAAATGAAAAGTTGGAACAGTCGGCTCGTGTTTTTTTAAATACTCTAAAATGTGACGTTTTTCTCACTCACATCACGTTCCTGTCACGCTAGAAAGCTCAAAAACTTTTCACCTCTCCGCATTAAAATTACGAAGATTTTGGTACCACTTCGTTTTCTACGACATCTGTCAGTGCACATATCGTGTCCACAGACGGACAGACCGACATTCATACAGACACACGGACACTAAATTTTGTATAACTTTATCGTGTTCAGAGACCTCGAAAAGGTCAAGAATAGTTATAAAATTTTAAGATTTTTCGCAAGATTTCAATACATCGGCATTTTAATACGAGCATTTTAATAACATGTTTTCAATTATTTATGTAATTGATAGGCCTACAATTTGTAAGTTAACGATTCCTATACAGTTTGTCAAGTTTTTCTTTCTTCACATGAACAACTAATTACAGGTGGCTTCGGTATTGACAACAATCAATAGAAGAAACACAAAAACCATCCTTTAATCATTGACTTAAATCTTCCTTTTTCTGCTTTCAAGTCAAGCATACAGGTACTTAAGATTAAACATATACACGTATTATTGCATATAATAATGTAGTTTTAATATAAAAGGTGGTACAAAATTATGTCAAATGTTGATTTGAGTTGGTGCAGTATATATACTTGTTTCACTCGTCCATCCAAAACTTCCCACCAATTTATTTGGAAATATTAAAATTTACGACAAACTATAGTAACTCCACTGTTAATAAAGGAAATAGGGGATCAATTAAATTTAGTTCCCTTTATTTATAGTTGTATTGAACGAGCAGTTCTCATTCTCACGAATTAAAATTAGCGATGATAAGTTACCAATTTAGTGTTATTTAGACGTCTTTGTTTCTAAAACCAATAGCGGGTGTCATAGAATATTTTGTGTTTTTCAATTTTGTTAATCTTGGCATCTTCAATGTTTTCTCATCAACTGTAGCGCTTTTACATCTACATGTACTTTTAATATTTGTGATTGTTGTCCTAGCAACCATCATTAGGGTGCAAAGGGAGTGTCGTTTGTAAATCAGCTGTTTTGCAAACCATTTTTGTTACACAATACATAACATTTGATAGCAGTGGTACAAAAAATACTTTATGCAAGTATAGGTCTTCTTCATACAATTATAATGTTATATTAACATACTAGATCAAGAATACCAGAATAGTTCAATAAAGATCAATTAATTCTTTTTGGAGAATGCATACAATATTTTCAAATGTAATTTGTAAATTTAGAATTTTGTTCTGTAAATGTTAAGTTTACACAGAAATAAAAAAATAAAAAAACTTGTTCGAAAAGAATTATATTGTTGGGTTATTTGATTACTAATTAAAACTAAACCCTTTTTAATGATTCTAAATTAATTGCTGCATAATAATCATTTTTAATTTAGCTAACTTTTCTGGATATTAAGTTTTTTAGATAGTAAAATTTCCATTTTTTATATTGATTTGGTTTTGTTTTTGTACTTTCAATGCACTTCAAGTATTAGTTGGATTTTTCAAAAAAAATTCAGTAAAGAAAGTACATATTGTGGTGTGTGGTTAATAACTGTGTGTTAGTGCTTTTTAGTTTAACTTTCGTAGTTTTGTATAGGTTAGATATATTCCCACGTTTACATTAAAACTGGTGAAATTTTTGTTTTTTAGTTGCTCCAAAATGAAAAAAATTCTTTTAAGTACAGAAAAAAATCAATAAGAGCGGACGTAAAATGTAATTCGTTATAACGATTCTCAGTAACTATATTGAACTAATAAGATATGTAGAGAATAGTTAATAAATAAGTTATATAATAATGTGTTAGTTTAACCTCCATCATTTTATAAAGGTTAGTTATATATATTTAAAGTTGCATTGAAAATGAATATTCTTTTTTTAAATCGGAAGTTGTGTTTAAGAACAGTTTTTTGTTTTGCTATCGGTGTAACAAATTATTTAGTTATTATTTAAGTTTGGGGTATCGTTTTTAATCCCACCACGCGGGGTCTACTAATGCGCCAATCAAACTAAGTAAAGAGAAAGAAAATTCTATAAGAAAGGAATTGTTTATTGTATTATTCACTGCTTATGTGTACAAAGTGTTTATTGTTTATTTTCTGATAGATTATACATTATGATTTCTTGTAGGCCTAATGTTTGATGGTTTCTCATGTAAATTGCCCATATACATTTGTAATATCATGTAAAACATTGATTTACAAATGATACTTTTCGATTAGGAAAATGTGTTTTACAAGTCTCAAAGATAATACATATAAAATACCAATCTGTCAGTTTCCTTTAAAGCTCTTTAATACTTTGCCATCTATATAAATATAACAGTGTGTTCATTTGAAAACTTTAAAATCGTATTAAAAGACTTATAGGCCAAGTATCAAAATTCTGTAAACGGGAATGTATAGTACTAATTGGGGGATTTTATTTTCAAAATCCCCTTACCCAAAGTCAACATTTTGAAATGGCAACGTATACCTTGTGACACCTCAAATTGAAGCTCATAAAAAATGCAGTATTTTGGTGAAAGCCGTTTGGTATCAGCAACCAATAATGTTATTTCTTAGACAACAATTATTACTAACTACTACTTACTGCTAATAACACAACACCATTACTAACTGAATGCAATGATGTTGCCCTGTATAAGCCAAATACCACTCACTCTCTTATTCATCGCTATTTCTCAAAAACGTCAAAACAGATTAACTTTAGATTTGCATGGTGGTCTCTAATGTGCTCTAGACGTGATTTTGAAAAAATTGCTCCTAATCAGAATAAAAAAGAAAACAGCCGAAATCCCATTTTTTATTATGTATAAGAAAAATCAAGGTCTTAGGAGCTGACATTACACCCAGTCATTTGTTTTACTCACTAGAAACTAAATACATACATAAGAATATTGTTAAAACAAAGTCTTTTCGGCTGCTAAAAGTGGAAAAACCAAGATACACTTAAAAACGGCATTTTCATTGCGCCGAGTGTCTTACGGAGTGTATCGTCTGGAACTGTATGCCTTGAATAAGAGAGGGTTCGTGTTTCGTTGTTTAACATTTAGCGAAACAAAGTGAAATGGGTTTAAAACATTGTTTTTATCGTGTTTTCAAGTATACAGTTCAATTCTATGATTTATTCTCTACAACTGGTTATGATACAATTTAATTTTCGGATGAAGCATATAATCCTAAATAACATTTCAATATACAGTACGCTTAATTTTGTTAGCGGTCTTGTAGTATTAACATACACATTTGCGTTTGAAATCGATATATTTTTATAAATTTCTATTAAGAACAAAATTACAATACCTTTGTCTAAAAAAAAAAAAAAAAAAAATACAAAAAATGTTTACTACTTTTTATGTAGGCCTAAATTAAAATTTTGTCGTTATTGCAAATTTTGTGCTTCCAGAGCACAATTAAAATTGTACTCCAATACATTTTTCAGTTGCATATATTATATAGGGTGATTTATTTACAGGTTACAGTTTTAGGTTGGCAGCACAGTTCTGTTATCCAATATAAACAGCTAATGTTTTGTAATTGGCCATTGTTGTTTAATGATATTGTTGTTATGGACCTTTGGTTTTGATTTTGGGTTGGTGGCGTGATTGGACCTTACTTTCTTGAAATGCCCGTGGCGATGCAGTTAAATTCAATGGAGAACGTTATCGGGAGATGATAAGCGATTAATTTTGGCAGCAGTTGGAAGAATTAGGTGGTAAAAACGATTTGAACGACTTTTGGTTTCAACAAGACGAAGCCACTTGTCATACAGCTAGAGAAACCGTGCAGTTGTTGCACACAAAGGCCCTCGTTTCGGTGATCAACATTGGCCAGCAAGATCATGTGACCTCACACCACTGGATTATTTACTTTGGGGTTACATGAAGCAGAAGGTTTACGCAAACAAGCCAAACTCGATTCCGGAGCTAAAGAATGAGATTCGCAGAGTTATTCATCAAATTCCACAACAGTTGATCGAGAAAGTGATGGAAAATTTCATCAAAAGGCTGAAGCCTGTACGGCTGCACGTGGCGGTAATTTGACGGATATCATTTTTCAAGTTTAATGTCAATCTCTAACAAATGTGTATAAATAAAAATATACCAAATAAGTAAACTAAAATGCGTATTATTTCATTTTTAAATTGTAGCCTCTAACTGAATCACTCTTTTTATGAATCTTTTTACTACAAAAAAGCTATTGAACTCTTTTGGATTGGGATATAATTACTATATTTGCAGATTTGAAAAAAAAAAACGCAAAAAATAGCCTGCCATCCTGGCGAATTAACATTGCCACTTCTAGGCTTAAAACGTAGTTTTGCAAAAGCTGTAATGGGTATCCTGAATATCAATACAAATGATGTCTGCAATGATTCATGGCCCATGTGGAAATCTGAACAGAAACTCGCCCTGTATGCTGAATGGTGCGTACTGCAAGCAATGCCCACGTCCTCTAACCAAAGATACTCAAACTTCAGATGACGGCTATCCCAAGTATCGGATGCTATCCCAATCTGATGGATTTACCGTTGAAATAAACGGGTTAAAAATTGACATTCAATGGGTAGTTCCGAACAACTTTGTCCTGTCCCGTACCTTCATGGCTCACATAAACGTGGAGCTGTACATACGAGTAAAGCATATTATATATGCAAGTACGTAAATAAGGGCATTTTTCAAACAGTTTTTGGGTTAGAAAAGGAGTGGGATTAGATATTCAAGTATGCAGCAGGGCGCTATATTAGTAGTTCTG
>JAGFPH010000019.1:460656-475612 GCA_018207615.1 Philaenus spumarius
CTATGCTTCCCCATTCATGAGAGCATAACGATCCCACACCCTACTTCATATGACAGACAAGTCTTGGCACTATACTAGTAAAAACAGATGTTGCATTTACTAGTAAGACACGTTATTAATCCATTGAAATCTTTATGGTCTTAATCCCTTAAACCTAGCTGTGCCAAATTTGTCAAACGTGTTTTCATGGTTTGTATGGACGAGCAATGATATGTTTTCTCGGGGTTTGTAAAAAGTGTATTTTTGTTTAGATTTTATGATGTGTAAATGTGAGTGTAAATGATAAAATGTTTGATGTTTATTTCAATAATTAAATTAAACTTATAACATATTAAAATTATATTTTAAATAAACATACATTTTATATTTTTTTAATGCATATTTTTATTTCTGTTAATTTGGTATTTTCTTTATTTTAAAATTATTTTGATTAGGAAAGTTCTCTTTTATATCAAGTATTTTAACATAGTTTAGTTACATAAATTTTTCTTCTGTTTAGGCTTTTATTTTAATATATATTTATACTAGGATAATAATGGTATGTTTATTAACATCAAAACTGAACTTTCTCAAATTTGGAAACACATAAAAAATAAATGTTGTTTGAAATAACGCATGAATAAATATTTGTTTTCTTTGGGTTAGTTAGAAGGACGAGAATGGTGCCTAGGTTAAATACTTACAAAATCTCTAGTTCTTTAACTTAGGCTTGTATTCGATTAAATTACTCTAGCATTCTGGTGAATTAAACGTACTAACCATAAATCATCCCATATTAGATTAGTTAATATCTAATATTGGGGGAACAAAAATTACATTATGCTAACACGAGCTCAAACAAATTTCTTATTAGAGACTGGATTATAAAACATATGTATCCATAATATATTGCCATGTCACTTGTATCGAGGTGTATAAAATGTTTATTGTGTTACAATTCATTTATTATTACCTGTTATCTTCTAACCAAATTGCAATATGTAAATTAGTATGCTAATGAAATGTCAAATAAGGTATTGATTTCAAAGTGACACATTTCGATATAGAAAATAGGGTTTACTTGCGTCAATGATGTTTAAATTTAAGTGTAAGTATCGACGTAGCTACGCAAGTTCTTTGTGATAGATTATTGCGTATTTGAAGTTCAAGTTAGAAGATTGGAAGTATACAAAATATGTATATGTCTAAACGTCAGATGACTAATTCTTGTTTTGCCGTATTGTATTACTTTTGCAAACTTTTTGGGATTTTGCATATAAACGTTTCAACAAACTGCTTACAAAATCAACCAATAAGAAAAGGTAAGATATGTTTAGTGCAATAGTAAGTATTTGCAAAGCAAAACTCTTATCCTCCTGAGACCCAGAAAATTTTGTATCTTCATTTTTAAAAATAATGATATTTTTTAACAACCTATATAGTTGCTGTACTCGAAAAGGTAAAAGTTTTAAAATTTATTGTTTATTATACTTAGCAATCAAATTTTATTACTGTCCTCTTTTGAGGACATTGGGTTCATGAAGGGCCATTTTATTCTCAACATTGTAATCAGCTATTTTAATGAATTAATTTACTTAAAAGTTAAATAAATATAATTACAATACGGTCACAATGAAAATAAGACTACATGAATATAAATAAGTTAGTATGTATAATTTGGAGAAAGTAAGCTGCATAAAATATAATGAACTTCACTGTTTATTTTTATACATTATTTTCCAGAATTGTAAAAATTTGTCTAGCCAACAACATGTAATAGTTCACAGTTTTATTTATTTAAATGAAATAATAGTAAACAGTTATTTGTTTTGTACAAACTCTCCAAACACAGGAAAACACCACATTTTACACATTGTATTGTTGCTGATTATCAGTACCATTTATTATAATATTTTCATTTTCTTCGTCAAGTTCGTCTTCAAATTCAGATAAATTGCCACTTTCAATCAAATCATAAATTTGACTAGCACTTAAAACATTCATTTTGATTAATAACTTAAAATAAATATGATTTTTATCAAAAGCCTACCAAAAATTAATGACCTTATAGTTTGCCAACAAAAACTACACAGAGTTGGGGCATAGTCCCAGAGTCCTCGTTTGGGGATCCTTGTTAAAGAAAGATTATGAAATCAAAAATACTGAAAATCACAGTTTAAACAGTTGCAAAGTAACGACAAAACATACAAAAATTATAGTTTTTACTCATTTAAATATTAGAAACACATAATAAATGATAAAGTCTCAAAAAGAAATCTAAGCATATACCATTTAGACAAGACTTCCATCAAAAATCAGCTGACCTAAGTAAATATGTTGTAAACAGTTATTGAATCTCTCACCAGAATGCATCTGCAACTGTCCTCAAACAAGTATAGTGGGTTTAAATGAAGTAATAGAAGGATCTTCATTAATATATGGTCAAAACCAAATGTCCTCATATGGGGACAGAATTAGCTTTCGGGTCTCAATATTATACAGTGGATTATAAAACATATTTTTCCATAATATATTGCCATGTAACTTTTATAAACGTGTATAAAATGTATGTTGTTTTGCAATTCAATTATTCTTACCCCTTATCTTCTAACACAAGTGTAACATTTAAATTATTATTTTTGCTCAGGACGTGTCAAATAAGTTATTGATTTCAAAGTGACACATTTCTATATAGAACATTGGGTTAACCTCTGTCAATTATGTTTAAATTTATGAATAAGTAACGACGTAGCTACGGTAGTTCTTTGTCATAGATTATTGGGTGTTTGATGTTCAAGTGAGAAGATTGGAAGTATACAAAATATGATTATATCTAAACGTCAGACGACTAATGCTTGTTTTGCCGTATTGTATTACTTTTGCAAAATTTTTGGGATTTTGCATATACAATTTTCAAAAAACTGCTCACTAAAACAACGAATAAGAAAAGGTAAAACATGTCACATAAGTCAACAGTAAGTAATTACACATAGGTCAATATAGAAAATCATTCTTGATAATTACTAATATTAAGCAATGTACTGGTTCTTTTCAAATTAGGTTGCCTAATTAGGTAGACAAATGAAGACCTTTCCTAAGAACAGCAATTTTTGAACTGGTTTATTAGTGTGATAATCCTTTGCTTGTTTAAGTTTTAAGCATTGGCTTCAGACCAATAAAACTGGACCTCTTTCTTGTATTTAGCAGATTACATCTAGTTGAAGAAATGTTTCAAATTACACGCATACAATGGTTACGATTACAAAGCAACTAATAAGTGCTGATTATGTCATGAATATAACGTTATATTTTAAAAGTGTCTAAACAATACAAGACAGTAGTTCTCCTAAGTTCGCTTATATGTATTACAACAATTTAAATAATAGAATGTAATCAGTAGGAGACCCATTATGGAATCCTAATTATACATAAAATGAAATAGAAATCTCAACATTATAACAACAAATACAATATTAGAACGAATTGAATATTAATACGATCGATTTATATGTATTTTGAAGTATTTACAACCTAAGTTTATTGATATGAAATCAAGGGCAAACTTAGTTTTATTGGATTTGATGTTATCTTAAAACAATAGACGTTATTTAATATTTGTATTCAAATTAAAATAAAATTTAAATATATTTATAACTCTTCGTAAACAAACATTATACCTGAGGAAATTATTAAAATATAACTACGAAGATGCATATTAATCTACTTATTATGTATAACGTAGTGAGGGAAAGCTATTTACAACTTAAATAACTAAATTTCAAACTATTTCTACAGTTTAAATTATTTCTTACACAAAATAATTAGGCAAAAGACATAAATGTCAAATATACAAACAAAATTTGTGCGAGTTCTTATGTTCGTGCATGCTCTTAGAGTTATTAAATACATAAGATTTATTGTAGAAAATTGATATTGTCAATAAATTATATGTTATTTTTTGCATGACTTCATGCAAAGACACCTCGTCATTAGGCTATTTCGTTTGTAACTAAATGTACCAAGCATAGGTTACAATAAAAATCAACCTCTAACCTAATTAATCAAAATTGAACATCTGAAAGTTAGTCATTAAATATTCATTCAGGAAATGGTTAAATAAAAATAATACAATAAATGAATGTTGCTATTACAATATTTGATTAATCTGTCTTAGAGATAATATAAAATTATTTAATAACTTTTTCTTACTACATTTTATCCTTAAATTAAATTCTATGAAAGTGAATTAAACTGCAGATAACCCATTCATTAATTCCGAAGAATCTTAACAAATATTTAAAAAAAATTCATTAATTCTAGCCCTACTTTGTTTATCTAGAACAACAAATATTGAACCTGTTTATTTCAAATTTTATCTGCAAAGAATATTGTTATGTGTTGTCAAGTATATATTGGGGAATAATCCTAATATTCCAAAAGACTTTAAATAATAATATTAAGAACAAAACACAATGACTATATTCCAACATTTAACCCAAGACATTGTTATTAGAAAATATTTTCTATGAACACCACTATTGTTTAATCAGACAACAATGGATGTTAGAAACTCGCGTGTAAACGATTATGTTACAATTCCCTGACATTGTGTGAGAACAGTTGGCTTACATGACAAAATAGATGTAAAAATAATACACGTGGGGATTCTAAGTTACTGTTTACAAGGAAATCAAAACGTAACAAACTGCATAGGAAAGGAAAAATATGAGTTAGCACAAATTTATAAAAATATAGAGCCAATAAGAACATGAGTTTTAAAAGGACGTAGAAAAGGAGAGGGGAGATGGAGAGATGCAGTCGAGAAAAAGGCGTCTTCTTCAAGATATCGGTGGAGGGTTAACACTAAAAGCTCTTCAATTTTACTAATTACGTTTACCTTAAATTACATTAATTTTAAATCAATCATCAAGTCAAATAACTTATCAAATAAAAATCAATAATCAAGTAAAATCAATCATCAAGCAAATCGATCATCTATTTCAATAATCCATCAAATTTTAATCAGCCATCAATTTCAAAGAGCATTGCATTAGCCAGTGGATAAATATGTCTAGTGAATGTGCGAATATAAAAATGAAATTAGGTCAATAAAATGTTAAATAAAATAATGAAGTAAAAATAATATAGTATCGATTTAAAAGTTAGTGAAAGGGAAAATCGCAAGCATATAAGTAGATTATCAATTTTTATTTTTGTTAAGTCAGATCTAGTAAATTATAAAAATGAATTCGTATCCAGATAATTAAAATATATCATATGCAGATCAAAAATGTAATAAATATAATAAATTCATAATTTAAAAGCAAGACTATTTAGGAAATTGGTCGTGCCTTGTTTACAGAAAATTAGCTGCCAAGGATTTTAAAAATATCTTATAAGTAAATATAAGGAGATTCCGGGAGAATTTAACAATCAATTTATTATAACAGAAACAGCTGTTAAAGTTAAGGCTTTAAAATAAAGAGTTATGTTAACTTAATGAACGAACTTTTAATTTTAAATACTCATCGTGTTTTGTTATTAACTAAGTTTTATGTATTTAATATTAAGGAGAATTCATAGTATTTAATTAGTTTTCTTAGCTACATTATGTATTAAATTTAATAATGAATTATCAAAATATTAGGGTGAATAGGGTGAAATTAGTTTAGTACATTCAGTAAATTATAAAAAATAAGTAAAATTTAGATAAAGAGTAAAATTTAAGATTAAATATTAAGAAATTGTATATTGGGGGTTCAATATAGCTTAAAAAATTCATTGCTTGGAAATAAATCTGTCCTGCTTGTATTTCTTCAAAATATTTTGATTTCGTTTATGAATGGCTTCAGATTAAAAATTCTTCAATTGGTTTTGTTGGAAATTGTTTGTTAATTACTTAAACAAAAAAAGTTGATGTTTTTAAACAATTTTAAAAATCTTATCGAATTATGAAATGTTTTTTGAATACATGTTTGTTGAGGTTGCTGAATCCTAATTTAATGTCAAATATCAAAATTCAAAATGGCTGATCCAATATTTCCGACGTTTAGAAAAACATGCTTTAAGAAAGTAATAAAAAAGGAAAATTTACAGAAATTTCACTAGAAATTATTAGAAATTAATTGAGATGATTTAATAACAATAATTTTGTAATTTTGATACAAAAATTAAAAATTTCTGATCCAATATGGCCGACCTGTTAATAATACAAATATTATTGTCAAGTATATTAAGCAAGGGAAATAATTAAAAAAAACATTTAAATTATTATATTATTAATTACTACCTATCAAAAATTATTTTATACCAAAATTTTAATAATAAAAAAACAAACAATATGACCAACTTTTTATACCATTATAATTACATTTATATAATTTAATACATTTAAAAAATTGTAATAAAAGGAAAGATTATAATTTATGTTCGAACAAAAGAAAATATTAATTTTTCAACTTGAGTATTAACTATTTACAAAGAATATATACAATAGTTATTATATTTGGAATATAAATATTAATTATATACATATTCTTCATCGAGAAACAATAAGTGTACGGATAGTTTTGGGCACCCAGTATAATATAATACATTTTCATCAACATATAAATTTGAACTATTCAAGATACAATTTTTGGCCCCGTGACGATGACCTTCTCCTCGCCTCTCAGAAATTTATCCGTTTTTTTAAGTAATCTAACATTTAAAACACTAGACATTTTTTCCTACTAAATACCTTACATAAAATTGGGAAAATAACCATAGTTTTATATTAGAACTAATTCAAGGATGTTTAATTTAATGTGAAATGATCCTTAACTAATTAAAATGAATACTAAAAAAAATCTTTAAAATTTTCCTTAATCAATTATGTAGTTTTTATACAAAATTTATAATGATAAAACTTCAATAAATTTATAAAAGTGCATACTCACAAAATAATAAAAAAAAAAAAAAATACATATCTAAACAATAAACGGGCGAACAATCAAAATTTAATATCACAATAACTTTAGGCACTGTTCCCACAAGCATAACAAACGTAACTTTAGGATATCTATGACCGTTAAAAATGCAACGATGGTTTCTTTGAAAATTATTTTACATGTGGCAGTTACACTTCATATACATATACATTCAAATAGGTAAAAGTCTCATATACTTTAGATTTTGGAGCAACAGGGAGATTTTCTCGAAACAAACTCACCACAAGGCCACGCCGACGTTCTGCGTTCTCCTCTTGTCTATCTCTCTCTCTGTCATAAACGACTATACGTACCAATTTTTTATTTTATTTTTTATTATATATTATAGAATAAAAACAGAATGCATTTGTTTCTGTAATTTCATAATATTTACCAATAATTCATTTTTAACGACCTTTGTACCTCGATAATACCTCAAATTATTAAAAAAAACTAGGTATAAGTTTTTTTTAACAAAAACGAGTACATATATATGTAATGAAAAAAAATATTCAATCTATTTCATTTCATGTCTTACGATCAAAATCAAGTAGGTGGGATAGCCAAAAACCATTTTTTAATAACATAATATATTTTATTAAGTTTATTGAAACTAACATTTTGCTGACTTAAAAAAATTTCTGATATAATCAGAAAATTTACTGATTTGTTTTATACTTAAAAACAAATGTATTCAAGCTTTAGATGTATATACTAATTAGTGCATTTTAAAGAACACATCTGAAACTTAAAAAAAAATTACCAATAAAGATCTGATATCGTACTTTAAACTGATTGTATAGGCCTACCTTGTTGAAGTTAGGAATACAATTAGAAAACTGTCATATTCACCAAATATCGACTTTTTGAGATTGTATATAATTAAAATTAAAATTTTGAGATTTAAAAAAACCAAATTTATTTACATAACTCGAAAAACAAATCATGAGAATTTACAATTTTATCAGCCAACTGAAAGCAATGGAAGCAATTATTTGACTAGTTTCATTAAACAAAATTTAGAACCTCCAATTTCTATACGTACTGTACTTATTCAAAGACGTCTTTTCACTTAAAAATATAAATTTACAGTAGTTTAGTATTACTCTTTCATTTGCAATTAGTTTCATTAAATTCCATCATTTAATAGAAAACTGCTGCCCGCGATAGACTTGGCACCACCGAGTGGTATTTTTTCGAGTTATAAACAAACAACATTTTTAATTTTAAGGAAATCTTTGTAGAGGATTTTTTATGTAAATTTTCTGTGCATTCCAGAAATGTAGTAATTTTTTGTCCAAAGTAAATAATTAAAATAATATCTGCAAAAAAACATCTTTTTTGCAACTTAATTTGTTTATAAAAACATTCCAACCACTTTTGGTGGAGAAGATTTTAATATGTTGTTTGTAATATTTAAATAAATAAGATTTTTAAAAGTTCTCCAGGGACACATTTTTTTTCTTAAACAAACACTAGATTGAATCCCCAATATTAAATTACCGCACAGTTTCTTCAATTACAATATACATTTCAAAGTAGTAGGCTACTCGTTAATTCAACCTTTGTAAGTAAATTGAATTAAAATTCTAAATATTATTAAATTAGTAAAATTGTAGATATGAAGTTAGCGAAATGATATATGTAAAATGATTTACTATTCATTATACATTTTGCTGAAACTCATAAAACGTCTCTGAAGTTATTTCAACCAAGTGGTTGACCTCTCAAGCCAAGCAAATTTTTTTTCGAAAGTCGAATCTTTTGGAGCCCCAAAATAAATTAAGACCTTTCACACATCCAAATGCTAATGCATCCTAAAATCAATCACCTTAGATGTTACGGCTTACCCTTATAACTACCTTGCATGGTAAAGACGCCTAAATTAAAATAAATTTTACAGTGTAAAATGTATCATCTTATGCTCTCTATGGTTATATCTGAAGACCATAACGACAAAAAGTCGTTTCCTCGTTTTTGTGGGTCTAAATAGTTAAACTGAAAAACAGGGGTTTTGTCTTGTTGCATGTTGAACCACAAGCAGCTGTTTCGTTCTGATATTGAACACCCCCGTACATATATTAAGATACGATAACACAAGAAATATTGCCAACATTTTCCCCCATTGCTTCTAAAATGTTGTCTTTAGCCCGAAACCTATAAGTATGTAATGTTTATTGATTTATTTGTACTTTTTATTAAAACAACATGAACACAAACCTCTCAGTAGTTTGATCAATACATTGTGAATTAAGTAAAAATATTTTAAAATAAAACCTCTCACTGTTATATTTTGTTTGTTCATGTTAATATTTATAACTCTCATAATTAATTATAATATCTTTATTATAAGTATACTGACAGTGCAATTACGATCAACCTGCTTACACCAGTGTCCGCTCATGACTGACCCCGCAGTGTCGCCAACCTTAATCTAATCTTATTACAAATCATAACATCTCTCTTATTATTATTAAAAGTTAACAACACTTTTTAACTCTTTTATTTTTACATACTTTAAGACAAAATAATTACTTAAATTAAAATGAATTCCATTTATATCTATTTTAATCAAGAACAAAATAATCATAAACTCTTTTTATTTATTATTTTTTTATTCCTGAGGATATCTTTTAGTAGTATTAACCACTCTGCCATATTTAGTTGTACATTTGTGTGGATCTGTTATAGAAGTGCCTTCTGTACTAGTTGACGGTATGGGCAATTGTTTACTTACAATATTTTGATTGTTTAAACCATTGTATTGTCAGAATGATTATTAATGCTATTGTCTGTATTTATTGCATTATCTGGTGAAATATGAATAGCATTACGTCTGTATGAATTTCCATTGTTTTCTTGGATCATAAAGGATCTGGTTTGTTCACAATTCTACCTGGACGCCACAATGATTTGGGATTTCTTTTAAACCATAGATTATTGCCACTAGAAAAGTTTTCCTTCATATCCTTAGTTCTAACATCGTAATGTTTTTTCGTAATACTTTTGTTTTTTATCATTTTTTGTCTAGGCCCCTATCTTTCTTAAAATTAATTTTAGGTTTCAGATGGCTTATATGTTTAGGAATAGTGGTTCTTAAAGATCTTGATATTAATAACTGAGCAGGCGAACTAAAATTTTGCCTTGCAGTATTTCTACATTCTAAAAGCGCTAGGTAGGGGTCCTGCTTAGAATCTAAACTCTTTCTAAAAAATGTTTGATGACTTTAACAGCCGACTCTGCCATACCATTATACTTTAGGTGGTGGGGGCTAGAAGTTGTATGACTGAAATTCCATTCTGTCATACATTTTTTAAATTCGTCTGACATATAATAAGTTATTAATATTATTACTATATAATAATAAGTTGCATTATCCGAATAAAAATTTAATGGTATGCCATGACGTGAAAAGAATGATTTAAGTTTATTAATTATTGTTGTATTAGTGCAATTAGATATATGCGAAATTTCTATAAAGTATGAAAAATAATCTACTACCACAGTGAAATATTTTTTGTTTAGCTAAACAATATCACAACCTACATTTTGCCATGGTATTTCGAGTACTTTATGACATTATTTTAATGGTTGGTTTGATTTGTTTCTCTTTTGTATATAGCACATGTTTGACAACATTTAAAAAAAAATTAAATATCATTTCACATGTTAGGCCAAAATAGAATATTTATTATTCTAGACTTACATCTTGAAATTCCACTGTGTCCTAAATGTATTTTGTTTAAAATTTATAATCTTAACGTCTCAGGAACAACAATTGCATTATTTGTAAATATGATTCTATCAATTATACATAATTGGGAATGCAAATCAAAATATGGTCGAATCTCAACCTCTACGTCTTTTTTATATTTAGGCCATCAATTTTGAATATATTTTTTAAATTTACATATTTCTGCGTCTGTCATGCTTTCTTGTTTGGTATTTAGTTTGTTGGTCTCAGTAATAGGCATATTGTTAGTTAAAATATTTACCTGAACTTCAATTTCCTCAACAAAAGGATCTATTTCTCTAGAAGTCGTATTACATGCTCTGGATAAAGTATCCGCCAAAAATACTTATTTACCGGGTAACCTTTAAATTATAAGGATGTAATCTTAGTAACATTCTTTGTAGCCTTATTGGAACATCACATAAAGGTTTAAATAAAATTTGTATCAATGGTTTGTGATCTGTTTCCACTATTACATTAATACTACCTTATACATATTGTTTAAAACGTTCACAACCAAATACAATACTTAAAAACTCTTTTTCTATTTGAGAATATCTTGTTTGTACGCTTGTTAGTGCTTTTGAAGCATAAGCAACAACTTTTCTATTTTGTAATGACACTGCACCTAAATCAAATTGAGATACATCGACTGATAACGTACTCTGTTTATTATGATCAAAATATGTTAGTTCTGGCGTTTCTGTAATAAATCTCTTCAGTTTAAAATTAAAAATATCCAAAGTTTTATTCCAGTCAAAAAACATTATCTTTTTTTAATAAATATCTAAACGGTTTAGTTAATTCTGAATAATTGAGTATAAATTTTGAAACATAATTTACCATACCTAAAATACGTTCAAGAGCCCTGCATCTCTTGGTGAAGGCATATCAACAATAGCTTTTATATTATTTTCATCTATTTCGATACCTTTAGCGCTAAATTTATGACCTAAAAATGTAACTTCTTTAGCATTCAAAATACATTTGTCTTTGTTAAATTTAATTCCAGAGTTTTTATCTCTACCTAACACTAGTTTCACTCCATCAGCATGTATTAAAATATCGTGTATATACAAAATTGCACCTGGTATTTCATCAAAGGTTTGTAACATAATTTTATAAAAAAATTCACTTGAGCAATTTAGACCAAAGGGCAATCGTGAAAAAATGTATCTTCAAAAAGGAGTTTGAAATACACATAATTTAGCACTTTTCATTTCTAAAGGTAGCATCAAAAAACCTGCACTTGCATCTAACTTTGTAAAGTACTTAGCGTTTGTAAGCTTTGAAGAGAGTTCTTTAAAAGTTGGAAATTGTATATGAGAAACCTTTTGATTGCATTGTTCAAATGAAATGTATCCAAGCAAATTCTTAAATTTCCATTTTTATTTTCTACAATAACAATTTGATTAAGCCATTCTGTTGGTTCATTAATCTCTTTTATAACGTCTAATTTAACCAATCTTTTCATTCCCGCTTTTAATTTATCACATAATAAAACTGGCATTTTACGAGATGGGCTTACAACTGGTACTGTGTTGTCTTTTAATTGCAATATTACTTCAATTGGTATTTTACCGATTCCTTCTTCAAATAATTGCTTATATTTCACACATTTAGAAATATCTACAGTTTCTATTTTTTGAAAGAGACCTAATTCAATACAAGATTTTAAACCAAGTATATATTAGAGTAATTAATATTTGCAACATAAAAATATTAAATTATACATTTGTGTTTTACCTTTTACTTGACAATGTGCCTAATATAGGAACACTATTCTTTGTAAAAGACGTAACTGATGTAATTGTCTTTTTTACTAATTCAAGGTTAATTTAAATGATTTAATTGATAAAATATTAATTTGAGCCCCTGTATCTAATTTTAGTAGGCATTTTTTTCCAATAATAACTAATTTCGCATACCATTGTTCTACTTCTGGACTTTGATTAGGTACTATTTATATTTACTATATCTATAATACAGATTGAACTAGGCTCAATTTATTGATGCTACATTATTAAATTTTGGAGCATTATCTAGAGTACTTACTAATTTGCGATTAACTCTACACATATTGGCAAAATGATTCGCTTTTCAGCACTTTTTACATTTTTTCCCAAAAGCAAATCATTCACCAAACTCATGTTTGTAGCCACATTTACAGCAAGAAGTTTTTATAACACGATTTTGACGTTGAACTTGAACATCTGTTGTTTGTTTCTGTTGAAACGACGAGTTAGGCCTCTGTTTACTTTTGACCTGATATTGTTTGTAGTTTCTTTCACTGTTTGGATTTGATAAATAATGTTTCTTAATTTTGTTAATAGAGTCGATATCGGTTGATGACGTGCCCGTTTTAGTTTTCATATCTAGATGGCATGCTCGTCGATAAGCCATTTCCTTTGTTTTACAAATTTCCAGCACCGATTTTATATCGATATTTTTTGTCTTAAGTAAAATTTCTTTTGCTGATGAATCTGTAATTCCACTAATGAAAATATCTGCCACCAAACTGTCCCTTAAATTCACAAATTCACGTGTAGAACTTAGTTGATTTCTAAGTATAGCCATATACTGTTAAAATGATTTACTAGGTAACTGTTTCCGGGTGAAAAAGTTTGTCTTTCATACGTCACTGTATTTAACGGAAGAAAGTATTCATCGAATGCTGTTATAACACGCTCAAACACTTTTGTATTTTCCTTTGTTAAATTAAAAGAATTAAAAATTTCAACACCCTGATCACTCATTGAGTGTACAGTAATAATAACGCAATTTTACGTTTATCTTGCACACTGTCAGTTAAAAGGGCATCAAAATACAGATTAAATTTTGAGTGATAGGCCGAATCCATTGTACAAAATAAGTCTTTTAATTCAGGAATATCTAATTCTTGTTGTTTTATTTTAGCCATGTAACACTAAATATTTATAAATTTAACTGTGCACTTTTAGGCTTACTTGTCTATCCTAAAACTTACCTACAATCGGCCACATGTTCACTTGTATTATATAATAATGTGTTTTAAGTATTTTATAATAAATAATTACTTCACTTGTTCACAGCTGCCACCATTTTATATTTGTTTGCTCATTTTAATAATTATAACTCTTATAATTATTTATAATATCTTTATTACAAGTATATAGACAGTGCAATTACGATCAACCTGCTTACACCAGTGTCCGCTCTTGACTGACCCCGCAGTGTCGCCAAACTTAATCTAATCTTATTACAAATCATAACACTCACTAATGCCATCTATACTTTGTGTGTAGAGACACAGCGCATTCGCGACCAATAAATGTCGGTAGCTTTTTTCTGGAGACTTCTGCGCGCACATCATGCAAAGTCATTCTGATTATTTTTCCATATCGCGCCTAAAGAACTATAACTTCAAAAGTATTTTATAATTTACTTTGAAATCAAGTCTTCTTTCTACAGTATTAATTTGTTTGTTAGCAATGTTGTTGAAGTAAACTAAAATCACAAAATCAAACGTAGGCTACGTTAGTTTACATAGTTTTACTGTATAGGCCCTACTACATATCGTTAACACAATTTCAAAACAGGTTCTGTGACTGAAAATGTATTCTTGTTCCATTAACTTACAAAGTGTAAGTTAATAACATTATAAAGTGACTCTATGAACTCATTTAGTAAAAATAATAAGTTAAAATGTTATACTTAAACTATAGATTTAATAATAAATAATGTTTTACATTCTCTGTTTTGATCTTTCAGATAGTCCTGTGGTAACTCTATGCCCCGTGGCTTATACAATGAGTGCTTTGCAAATTATTCTGAATATTTATGGCACCTATAGAGTCTATATAAATTATAGTTGGGAATCGACGTTCTATGTTCGTGTTTATATAGTTTTACTTTTCTTTCATTACATAAGCACTACCTGCTCCGTGTTAACCTCTCTCCTCTACAGTCGCAGGTTACTTCGGGACATGAGTTCACAGTTTTATAAACTGTACCTTACCCTATTAGAAAAAGACAAAATTTCTTCAAATTATTTTTTGTCTTTTACAGTGATTCATTTGTTTGTATTCGCCAAAAGTATTCATTACGTAATTCTAGGTAATACTTCAAAACTAATTGGTGAGTTGGTCTATAACTGGGTTAGTACAGCTTCGTTTGCAAAGGAATTGCTAATATCCATTATGTGCTTCGTATCAGAAAGATTTTATTATGACATTAATGACCAAATAAGAACCTTGAGCAAACGGGAACCACACTACAATAATTTCAATGAACTTGA
>JAGFPH010000019.1:475712-487381 GCA_018207615.1 Philaenus spumarius
TCGAAAGCCATAGATAAATCGACTAGTGTAGCTGAAGTGTTTCTCTATTTTCAAAACATGTATAGCAACATCTTCAACAGCTTTAGGGGTGTTTAGCCCAGGAAGGAAACCAAATTGTTCTCCACACAAGAGTATGCCTTGAACGTTCCTTTACACAGTGCTCGAAAATTGAAACTAAGGATATTGGTCCATATCTTGTGACACAGGTCTATGATAATTATAATTTTAAAACCGTAGAAATTGGGGTACCACAGGGATCATACTGGGTCCTTTCCTCTTTATTGTGGCTGTAAATTACTTTTCTATTAATATGCCTTGAAAGTCTATTTTGTATGTAGATGACGAATGACACAACGTTTTTAAACGAAGGTATTCAAGTTTTAAAATTAGAGCAGGACAAACATTGGAAAAAAGCTTTGCATTGGTTTAAAGCAAACTCTCTTGATGTCAACAACAGTAAATCTGAAAAATTGGTCTTTTCACTGAACAGTATGAATACAGATTGTAATACTAAAACTGTGAAATTGTTAGGTATAGATTTGGATTGTGGGTCTATTTGGGATTGTCATATAACGAATGTATGTAGCAAATCGTCTAGAGTGACTTATTTAATGCTCAAATTAAAGACAAGCATCAGTATAGACATGCTAAATGATGTACTATGCATTTTGCCATTCACACTTGACGTATGGTATGACACTATGAGGTAACAGCAGAAGTTCACAAAGAGTTTTTATTTGGAAAAAGAGAATATTAAGAACTATAGAGAATATCCCAGAAATAGATAGCTGTTTGCCCATATCTAAAGAATTTCAAATAATGACATTACCCAGTTTATATATTTACTATTGTTTACAAAATGTTAAGGAACATCTTAAGAATTATACTCTCAGGCAAGATGTTCACAGTTAAGTTCAGAAGCAAATATTTTGTAGATCCTATAAATATAAGGCTTCAAAAAAACTAGCAGTAGTCATTTATGTGTAAAAATAAAACTTTTTAATAAATCGTTTGAGGAGGCTTGGACAACTTTTTAAAGAATTTCAAATTAAGAGTCAGTAATTGGCTCAAACTAAAAGCTTTCTATTCTATACAGGATTAAATGATGTGCATCACTAGTTCATTAAGTTTTACATGTTTATCTATATATTAATACGTGAAACAATAACTTTGTACCCCTTTTTACCAAAATTACGCTGACGGAGGAGTATAAAATTTAGTAGCCTTTAGTTAAAGTTTAAACGATGAAGAAGTGCAGAAAGCTAATATTTTTATATACTAATGCATCGGAAATACATAAAATTAAACACACAAAATAATTTTAGGTTATTCCTAGACTTATGGACCAACACATGTTTCTTGAATGTATTTACATTCATTACCATAGCAACCAATAAAATAAAATAACAGATAAAACAGTTGATTCGAATGTATAATCTTTAATAATTAATAATTTTAGGTTAGGCCTAACCTAAAAATGTAAATTATGTGCTTCCTCATTTCGTAAGTTGTGTTAAAAAGTTTACACTTCTACCGTGTGGTCTTAGGCACACAATTTACATTTTATTTAGAACATAATATGGTCACTACGAACAAAAAGATTTAATCGATTACGTAGTCAACTGGATGAAATGGGATAACCACCCATAAAATTAAATCAATCAGTAGCGAAGCATTGCCGGGTCCACTAGTAGTTTGTGATTTTATAGTTATTGATGGTTATACTGTAATATATTTCTTGTTTAATTGTAATTATTTGTTATCCTTGTTCACTTTTTTGTTATACTGGACTTTTTAAGGTTTTAAATTAAAACCTTGGACTACTCCAACAGGTTTTAATATTGCATATTTGAAATTTTATGTATACATTTAATGTATTGACTTTGAGTTATCTAGTGATTTTTTACCTTACTTGGTATGTCAAACTAATTATTTCTTCTTCTTATTTCCGGCTTTAAATTTCCTAGTATGACCAATGAATACAGGATACTATTATTCCGTATTCATTGGTATGACAGACCAAATAAGGTAAACATTAACTAGATAATTAGTTTTACACCAATCCGTAGGCTACAATATGAAATTTAGACTTTTGCCCATTGCACTGTAAAATGTTTAACAGCACATACTTACTTACTATGATTTAAATATTTCAATTTGTATCGATCTTTTTACAGGTTACTGGAATAATGATTACGTATGCATTAGTCACACGTCAGGCTGGTTGAGGCCGGTAATAGTAAAGTTCTTCGTGTTAGAATAAGCATTAACATTAATATACATGTAGTAAGTCTAAACTGAATATACAATTAATTGAACAAAAAATTATAATACATATAAATATCAAAATTATGTATAAATACTACATGCATGCATGCATACTACTCACACGAAATGGAAATATGTATCAATTCTTATACTAGTACCAATAATCAATTATCCCACAACAATAGAATGAAACCACGAAGAAAAACCTAAAGATGGAGATTTAACATTTCTGTTGTTTCAGTAATTGAATCATTACAACACTTTTATATAAAAGATAAATGTTTAAATAACGTATACTAATGACCATATGTACTTAGTTAAATTCTGTTATAATAATGTTTTTGCACTTTTACAAGGAAAAAAAATTATTGTGACAGTACAAAAAAGTGATATTAATTATTATAAACTGTTTAGTTTCATATTGAGCTAAGGCAATCATAACTGTTAGATAACTTAATTGAATGGGTTGTGCTACTACAATTTTACGTAGGCAAATTTCTGAAGGAAATATTGCATTTCTGTTTATAGATAGCCTTAGCTATTTATTCACTATTAACGCTATTAAATAAATTACCTTACTTTTCCCAATTAAGTATACAACACAAACAATTTTGAAGTATCAATCAATTATAAATAAACTTTAATGTTTTGAACACATACTTTAATGCAATTAGTGCACTAGTTAGATGTAAAAGTAGCATCGCGTATAACCTTCAAGAAAATTTTGCAACAATATGAGCTTAAAAAACAGAACAATGTTATTTTGGTTGACAACATATATTTTGTTGCTGCGCCATTTTATTTGAGTGTATATACTTGTAAATCTTATTTTTTATAGTTGATATTATGTAGCCTGAAAATTTTTAATTCAGTGTTATAACAAAGATATAAACTAGATTGTGAAAAGTTAAGTTTCCGAAAGAAGCATTATTTTTTCAACTTTAAATAGTTGTCCTAAACGAATAACTTTACCATCTATGACTCCGATTAGTAAATAAATCAATTCTAATGGTTTACGACTTAATTTGCATAAGGATATTCCATTAGGAAAAAGTATGAACTATTATAACTGAACCTTACGTTCACATTTTGATTCTTACACCTTAAGGTTGCGTAACTCTTACGGTCCTTTTGTGCATATTCACATAATAGTAATATGCCAAAATATAATTTCAGACAATAGTACTAGGTCATAGAAAAGGTTGTTTTTTATTTTTTATAATTTTTATTAATAATTATTTTACATGCTTCTATTAGTTTACTTGTAAACAAATCTTTTAAGGAGGTTTTTATCCACTTATGATTAATCTTAACTTGAAATATTATGATAAAGTTACATACACTATGATGACATTAAATAATTTAAAAAAAACTAAAGATAGTTGTGGCAATATTTGACGAACATTTAAAAAAAGTCGATGAGTAGGCAATTGTATTACATGTTAATACATGTATTTGCATTTATATAAAACTAGCTAAGCCACGGCTCCGTAGACTTAACTATTTAGATGATATAATACTTGATTCATCACTGGATAGCTTATAATAAAATTAATATTAATTATATTTAAATACTTAATATTTAAATGAATTATTAAAAATTAAGTTAACTTTATTAACATTCAATTATTAAATATTACTTCGATGTGTACATTCTCTAGCCTACTAAAAAATAGAAATTAATAACAATCTAACGGGATTGCAAATATACAAACAAATTCAACGTATGACTACGGAATTTTAACTATCAAATAATACTATCGTATATACTAAGAAACAGAAATCACAAAAGCAGAAAAAGCAAAAAACGAAAGCACTCGAAAATTAGTAAACCAAAGATGAAAGTTAATTAATAAAACATATTCATCAAGAAGTAGCAGCTAGCAAAAGAATAAAGGGAGTCTATTTATTCTTTTGTCTATTTATTTATCATCTCCTCAGTCACTCCTAATGATTTAATAAAACCTTGACCAGCTTTCTATTTATAGCCTATTTAATTTGTATGTAACTTCAATAGCATTATATTTTCACTAATACATTTTTCCAACTGCATAAACTAACTTGAAATATTTCTTCATTTAATAATAATTATTATTATGGTACTCAAAAAAGTGTTTAGTTTCAATTAATATTCAAATCACAAAGTAAATTTAAACTTAACAAAAAGTTTTTTTACTATTGTCAACATTACTTTCGGTATACAAATATCTTTTAAATCATCCAACAATTTATGATGAAATATAAATATGTTGTTACTTAAATGTTTTCTTAAAATTACGTAAAACGTGTTGAAAAAGTAAGTTTTAGAAATATTTCGGTTCTCAATAGAATTTACATCATAGCGCTACTGTTCAATAAAAAAAACTTTTTCACTGAAAAAAAAAACTATCACTGAAAGCAGCAAAATAAATAGTATCAACTCATAACCTACCGGTACTGCATCTATTTAAAAAAATGTCGGATCCTTGTAGAAATTACATCGTTCAACTCTAAATAATATATAATAGAGAGGAAAAGTGGTCAGACCTGAATACGCGTTTATTGTATTCAATGTTACCAAAAACAATTGTAGTTTTAAACCCAATTTTGTATTGTTAGTATACTAGATAAATACATTTGTAATTTTGATTTGTTAACTGTTTTACTAAAACAGCTTTGTTCTGCTTCAAAAAATTAAATACTTATACTATTAATTTTAATTTCTAAAATTTTTATAAAAATAGACGTTACATCATTTAATTAATAACTATATTGTAAAATCACGAGCATCGTTTTTAACTTTCAGGCAAAATTTTACTTAACGGCAAATCTTTTTGTTAATATCTAAAAAATGATAGTAAAGTTAATACGTATTTTCTTAAGAATAAAATAATGTCAAACGTAATATTAATAAAAGAGATTTATATTATTGATGTACTCTTTGTATTGATACTTCCTTTAAAGCATAGTTTTTAAATGTTGTAAACACATATGAACAGTGATTTAAAAAAAAAATGTTATGAATGTTGAAAATGGAATTAATTTAGTAATGTGTTTACAAGTGTATGATGTTTTTATTTTATTTTTTTAAGACATTATCATGATAGAAATGTTTTTTTATAATGTAAGTACATATTATATATGGTTCAGCGAGTATTGTTACTTTAACACATACTCAAGTAGTTACTTCCTTGATCAAGTTTGTTTCTGTTATTTATGTTTGAAAGTTACTGAAGCGTGAGAAATCATTCTTAACACTTGTTGCTTTTACAAGTTGAATTATAATTCCATATAACAGAGCTGCTTGAGGATGTTTGATTATGTGCTACTAGTGCTACTATAAATAATTGGCAAATAATAGATGTACATAAGAAGTTAATAGCTAGAGTTACGTGCAAAAATGGGTAAATTGGAAGAAAATGACCAGACATTTTTGAAAAGATATTAGCAGATTGGAAGTCTTATTGCATATCAGTTTTATTAGTATTCAAATTGCATACAAATTACGTATAATATACAGTTGCTTCTTTAGCAACTATGGGACAAATTTCGCAGAACGCTTTGTTCACGTTATTGCCAGGCACACCCTTAACTTTATCGTCTCGTAGAGAAGCACATATTGTATCTTTAATTTTAATAGATAATGTTGTACGGAGCCCGGTACAATTTTTGTGTGCTACTATTTTTGTTTTTGTTTGTTACTTTTATTTAACTTTTATAAATTCAAACCTTATGACAATGCACGTAGATTCAAAAGTATTACATTTTGTGCAAGTATCATGTAGCTATCAACAACAAGTGATTCAGCAGTGTATGTAGAAGGCAAAAAAAACCTAGATTTTCAAAATAAGTCCCACATGAGCAAATCTATAGTACTAGGAGGAGATTTGGAGTTAATATCTGCCAGCTGCAGACGAATTGAAACCATTTTTAAAAAGTTTCAAGTACATCCTATCTGCTTCAATGTTTGGAATTAGCAAACATTTAAAATAGAATAATATCAAATTACAAAAAAAAAAACTCATAAATTAGAAATAAATATTTTTTAAACTGTGCAAAACTTTTAAGATGCAGAGATAAGAACAAATAAGTGTTCTCTTCACAAAAGCTTCAAAAGACAGCTTGGTGTATCCGACATAGTATTTGATAGTAATATTATTTAAATTAAATTTTAAATAAGAATAAACTTTTTTGAAACGGCCAGTAAGTTTAGTGTGTTTGCTAACATACCGCCAGGATGATATATTTTGTAAAAATATACAAAATTTACTTTGTCCTATTACTAAAAACCATTCAATGAACATACAATTGCAAAAAGTAATTTACGCCAGGAGTATTATTAAAAAAATACACATAAAACAAAATTCCCAGCACATTTTACTTCGTCTGCGCCATCTTCAATCATACGTACACAAAAAATATTTATTAATCGACTCCCTTTTTATTCTTATTTTATATTAGTTTATAACATATTATAATGTTTAATTTTATCTGGGAGTCTGTTGTGGAACCTGAATTATTATAAAAACTGGTCTGATAGCGACACTGGTGAGTTATAAGATCCAGTAAATTTGTCTTTACATAAATTGGACATGTCATAATATATTTAAATGGAAGTGTCAGAATACCTAAACTAATAAATAAAGATTTACTATGGGTCATTGGTTTTTCTTTTCGTAGTCATCTACAATTTTCCGTAATACAATTAATCTAAGTAATCCATTTTCTAAGGTAAGTCATTTCTCCAAACAATATCCGATTGTTTAAGTGGTTGCAGATGTGTATAAATAAACCATGCTCAAAACGTCTATGCAAACTGACAAAATCATACAAAATCCTTAACATAAATATTCCTCTTGGAAATATGTCTTTAGAAATAAAACGTATGTAAAATGATAAAGTACCTTTTATTTGTCCGACAGTTCCTTCTTTTTTCCTTCTTGAGGAGTTTCAAGATTTCTATCCCATCACCAGAAGAATCCGTCGATGAGTAGAGGTTGTCAAAAATTAAGATAACACAACAGAAATCATAATAAATTTAAACAAAACACAGTTAGTAGGTGAGCACTTTATTACTACTGGATTACGGCTGTATTGACTAAAAGTTATAGTATTTTATTATATACAACCAGGGACCTGCATGTGCATACTATGAACAAATTATACTCTATGTGGTTCTCCCATATTTTTTAAAAGTATAGTTTCCTAAAACCTTTACTCATTTTTCTACAAGAGCTACACTTAATTCGACTAATTTGTAAATCACTTTGAGTGAGTACCTTCTTTTAACTAATGCTGAAGGAAGTAACTTCACTCTAATAATTTATTAATAACTTGTTTCTTTTTCTCAATACAATATTCTTAGTTTCATTTTAAAATTCACTTTTTATTTTACATAATTCAATAGTAAATAGAAAAGACATTACATTTTTAAAACCACAAGAAAAAGAGCACTTAACATTCTGACATGTAAATTTGTTTAACTTTTATTAACATCTTTTTCTACTGTTACATGCTTTAGTTAATAATTTTTAATTTCATCGGTTTTTTTCTTTAAAAGTTTTGAAATTACAACTCATGTTACATATTAATATTTTACTAGGGGCTCTGCCCCTGGACGCTTCGCGTCCTAATCCCGCCTCGGCTTACGGCCTCAGATGGCTGCTTCGCTTCGCTCGTAGTTGGAAAACTCGCTAAAGGCTCTCGCTAATCTATGGCTCGTTTGTACCTGGGTGACGAGCATCGTTCAGTATTCTTAACATCTGGATTGTATCTATAATGTATAATGTAATATTCGAATACTTAGTGACTTTAAAGGTGGTATAAAAAGAAGCTGTACCTATTCGCTTTCTAAGTGACTTGAATGGTGGTATAAAAAGAAGTTCAGAGTTTAAATTTTATACAAATACATGCTTTAGAAACGTGAGAGGCTTTCATTACGATTTTAGTCCTAGTCAGTAATCTTCTGTCAGCTAAAGTTTTGAAACCAGGCCTAAATATAGTAAACATTATTGCAGGATTAACATAACCTCAATACTATGTTTCAGAAATGAGCCAGGCCTATATTACAAAATTTACTATAAGAATTTATCAATCTTTCCAAGTTTACCTTTTTTCCAAGTTTACTTGAATTCCAACGTGCTAAAACAGTATACATTAGCTAGTTTTTTTTAACAGTAATTAAAATCTATCAAATGAACAGCTGATTTTGGATAATACTCAATCTCAGTTCTATTCTACTCTATTTCCAACATGCTAAAACAGTATAAATTGGCTTGTTTATAAACAGCTGTTTTGATCGCTTTATTTACTATTTCGTTGTTATTTTGTAACCAACATGGCACCCATAAGACCCTATGTTAAAATTTTTCAACTTTTAAATTAGATTTTCTCAAAAAATTGCGTTTTTACACGAACTACAACTATATGGGTGTACTTAAAAATCAAAACTACACATAAATACAAAATTTCTTTGAATTCGTTAGAGCCGTTTTCCAGGTCCGCGACAGATACAAAGATAGAACAAGAATTGCTCATTTAAAGTAATAGGATTTAGTTTTAATGTAGTTTAATACTCACCAAACCGCCAACGCATTTTTGGCATATATAAATCTAAATTGTTTTGCTATGTTCATTGGGTATGCTGTTGTTTGGTAGTAATAATACCCTAAAGCCTAGTCAACACTTACAAACATGTTTGAGGAAACATTGTTTGCAGACAGTTTGCCAGTTGTTTTCGTGTTTCTCATTTGTTTGTCGGATGTTTGCTGGATGTTTTCAAAATGTTTGCAAACAGTTTGGAAACATCAAGCAAACAAATGAGAAACATTTTAACTTGTTTCAGCAAACAATAACAATGTTTTCTGTTTCCCAAACCAAGACAGAATAGTACAAACGGACCAATTACACTAATTACTTATGTTTTGTTTCAATACTAGTCTTCTTCAGACAAAAATATATTTAGAAAATCGTCAACATTTATGTTCGTTCATTTTTAATCCTCAAACTAGACATACGTTATATTCCAAGAACATAATTTAAAATCAATGTTTTTAACAAACAAACATATTTACACGATACTTTAAACAAATCAACATTATTAGACTTATCATTTTGAATACAAAGCATAATAAGAGCATTTGTATCCTTAATTATTATTTGGGAGCTCTCAAGAAAACCGTTGCTATTGATTAAAATACATTAAATAATAATGTTGTAATTTCATATTAGCATTATACAATGAATAGTTTTAAGTATAAAAGAGTAAAGACACACACAAACAATTAATTAACTTGGCTAACCACGAAAAATGTAATTAACGTTTAGTTGTTCATTAAATTCGTATTTTTGAATAAAAAAATAAAAGTAAGTATGGAACGCTACAGGTAGTTTTGTACGAATATCTAAAAGTTTACTTATATTTAACTAGAACACTTTTATTAATAATTTCGTTTTAATGTTTTGAATGTTAACATCTAAACAACATTAGTTAGTAGGTAATCAACGCTAGTTACAGATAAGTTATATTTGTTTATGCATCAATGCGGTTCTGCAGGTCTAATTATCACAATTTTAATTAGTTCAGACAACTGTAAAGTAAATTTGTTGTCAATTCTAACCGCATCCATACATACTATGCACGTGTTTAGAATCGGATTGTTAGTGGTTTGAACTTTAATTTAAAAATAAAATTTTCAGTACGTTTTTTGTTGTAAAGTTAGTAGATTAGCACATAGTTGATGCCAATTGCATTTTCGGGTAATATATTTTAATCAGTTCTGGGAAAATGTTGTTTTTAATTAAAAGTTAACAACTAGAAACTTTTATAACGTAATCAAACAGCAAACGCAAAATTTAATGTTTTTGCAATGCCATTAAACGTAAATTGATCTTGTTTAGTGTTAGGTTATATACACAGTAAAATCTGTTATGCTGGCTTTATGTGACTTTAACAATATTCAATTGAATATTGGTTTAGAACTTTAATATGACAAATTGTACTAAACAAAACACAATTGTATTTAAAAGGATTGGGAACCGTATACACTGACATCTAAAACTAGGAGTTTCAAAAACAAATTTGCGTGTTTGTACTACCTATCTCACACAATATAGTTGTTTACTATTAATAACTTGTTGGTCAATATAAAATGGTACAACTCAATGGTATGGATGGTATATAACTTATTGGTTTAGTTTCCAATAAAAAATGATTTTAAAAAATTCTTAAAATTATTTTTTTTTTTATAATCTACTCAAATATATTTTTGTAGATTTCATTCATTTAAAGAATAAAACAAATTAAGAATTAGGTTAAGAATTACAAATTAATTTAATTAGTATAGTGTAAGCTTAACACAGTAATTAACTTTAAGAGCAAGTGCAATTAATTGTTTATTCAACACCTACTGTTGAAAGAGTTGTAAGAAATCTCATTTGATTAGATCTCTCATGAGAGCTCAAAATTTTATTCATATTTTATTTTATTACTGGGTTAAACATAATATTCCAACGAATTTTAATTAACTGCCACTGTAGCATTTTAAATAATTGTATGTAAACTCGTGTTAAAATCTATTATTAATAAAATCAATAATCAATACCATTGTATATGGTTTTAGAAACTAAAATAAAAAGATAGATGTAAATGAATCAATGCCTTGCTAAAAGCAAGAGACAGTTTTTATTGCAGCAGCTGGACCTGCCGACTACAACCTTCATTTAGTGTGCCGTAGTTTTCACTAGTAGCGCTACTTTTCCATACTTATAAGGTTATTTGGAAGAAGGTAAACAACTATATAATCTAAGAAAACATTATTGTAATATAAGCATTGCTACATGCAATATAATTTAGTAGCATTAAAATTTCACTAGTTGTATACTTTAATTAATACTTTATGTTAAGAAACACATAAAATCGTAAGCAGCAATGCAGCATTACTATAGCCAAATTGTCTTTTCTGTGAATAACTAGTATTAAATACTGGAAGTTTCCTATGCATTTTGTTCCTTGTTCCGAGAACTGTACCTAAAATAACTTTGCACAAGATTATAATTAATTTAATTTCCTTTCGAATGATTCAATTCACAAATTGTTCTCTGGCTTATGAGTGGGAGAAATTGCGCAATTATCTTACACGGCAAGTAAAAGAAATCATTTATCGCTAGTTTCATATGCATTTTGTTCCCTGTTCCGAGAACTGTACCTAAAATAACTTTGAACAAGATTATAATTAATTTAATTTCCTTTCGAATGATTCAATTCACAAATTGTTCTCTGGCTTATGAGTGGGAGAAATTGCGCAATTATCTTACACGGCTAATGAAAGAAATCATTTATCGGGAGTTTCATATGAATTTTGTTCCTTGTTCCGCGAACTGTACCTAAAATACTTATGCACATGAATATAGTAAAATTAATT
>JAGFPH010000019.1:489851-505597 GCA_018207615.1 Philaenus spumarius
AAATATGTTCAAAACCTAAAACTTGAATAAATTTATTTGGTTTTCTGATAATTTATAATTAGCCTGATTTAACAGTTCGTAAGTAAAAATACGTATCAGTTGTTAAATCAGTATTGTTAAAAGTATTGTTTTTCTTTGATATAATGTGTACAGACTTAGTAGGCCTACACAAGTTTTTGTGATTTTAATTAAGTAGACACTTTAGGTTATAGAATAAAATCAAAGTATTACAAACATAATCTTTATATATTTATAAGCCAAATATCACTCACTCACTGACTCATCACGAAATCTCAAAAACTACTGAACGGATTGGAACGAAATTTGATATGTAGCTTCTTCTAGGACCATAGGTGCTCACTAAGAAAGGGTTTCAAAAAATTTGACATCTTAGGGGTGGTTTGGGTGGGGGTCAAAGTTACTAAATCACGATTTCTCCAAAACTACCAAACGGATTGGAACGAAATTTGGTATGTAACTTCTTCTAGGGCCATAGGTGCTCAATAAGAAAGGGTTTAAAAAATTCGAAATTTTAGGGCGGGGATCAAAGTTACGAAAAATCCCTGTAAGAAATCTAAAAAAAACACCGAACGGATTGGAATTGAATTTGGTATGTAGCTTCCTCTAGAACCCTAGGTGCTCTCTAAGAAAGGGTTTTAAAAAATTCGAAATTTTAGGAAGGTTTGGGGGGAGAGTTTAAAGGTACTTAAAAAAATCACCAAACGGATTGGAATGAAATTTAATATGTAGCATCCTCTAGGGCCCTAGATGTTCACTAAGAAAGGGCTTAAACAAATTCGAAATTTTAGGGGAGGTTTGGGGGGGGGGGTGCAAAGTTACTAAAAATCACCATAAGAAATACATAGTGTAATATATTTATTGATATAATATATTTTTTGTTAATATACATTTAACATTGCTTTTCTATCCGTGCAAAGCCGGATAGGGCCAACTAGTCGTATAAAAATTTAACATTTTTTACTGATGAATTCAGTCATATGTTTGTATTACGTTACTTAATAAACCAAAGAAAAGTTTCTTTTGCTTTGCATTAAGTTTTATCTTTCATATACAATAAACAAGATTGTTTTTATTTCTGAGGATATATTTTATTACTTAACGCTTTAGTTTTGACATCTTTAATTTATACTATGAAATAAACAGAAGATCTTCGCCAAATAAACCCATAACATTTGTTACATTTTAAATCTAATTCATGACATACTTGATTTAGTAAAGTGAAGATAGCTTAAAATGTAGCATTATTTAGGAATCCTGGGCGGTGGCATGGATTTTTATAAAATACTAGTGGACCCGCCAATGCTTCGCTATTGCTATTGCTTGATTTACCTAACCTAAAATTGTATTCAGTTTTTGATCCAAATCAGTTGTTGATCAAAATCAGCTGTTGATCAAAATCAGCTGTTTTAAGCTTTTCATATGAACAGCTGTTTTTTGTGAACCTGATAAAATCTTTCTTCTTCTTCCTTAAGATTGACCTTCCATAAGATTAACATTGAAACTTTGAGGGCCACTGGGGCGTAGTCCTAATGTCCTAGGACTTCGGTAAATGGCCTAAAACCTTCCCAGGGTTAACCTGTGTTACTATGCAAAATTTCAAAGCAATCGGATTAACGGTTTGGTAACGCATAAATGACAAACATACAAACGGACATACATTGAATTTTAGATTTTGATATCACTTTGAAATTTCTTACAGACAAAAGTTACACACATGAATTTATGCGCTACTTGTTTTAACATTAAACATATATTTTTTATAAAAATGGGAAATACTTTAATGAATTTCAAAGACATTTTACTCAAACTGATATTATGAGGGGTTTTGAGTTCACTGAACAAGAATATTATATCAAAAAATATTAGGTTAAAAATGGTTAACCCGATATGACTGACTATTAACACATAAGGATTTGATATAAAATTTATTAAAATTAATTTTATATTAGTTTTTGACGTCACTGAATATGATATATGATATACATAATCAAGAATATGATATACAAAACATAGAAATTCAAAATGGTTGACATTCTATGTAAAAAAATACCATGCCAATAACAAAACACAGCTCGATAAATTTTAAACAAATCTGACTGATATTGATAAAAATATGGTATTTAGCAACATTCGGTACTATATTATTTTGACGTCTGAATTTCGAATATTCAAGTTATTTCAGCATATTTGAACTCATCAAGCAACAATAAATCGATTCCCAAAATGTTTTGTAAGTGTTTGCATGAGTCTGTGCTTATGTGCTTTTTTAGTCACGCGATAAATCGAAACGGAAGAATGTAAAGCTCTAAAATTTTGCAGACATATTTGCATAGGTGCAGAACTGTATTAATTGCAATTAAATACATTTTTCATTTTTATAAAAGAGTAAAGTGTAATATTTCGGGAGGACGCCAATTCTTTGACTCCGGGTTTTCTACTTCCAAGAATAAAATTTACTTATTTTAAAATCCAAATAATATTGACTTATACACTCCAAGTTTAGCATACAAATATAATTCACAAAAATAAATACCTTAAATGAGAACTGAATATTTATAATATAAATTAATAATACCTCATCAAATCATTCCATTAAAATAATATTTGAAATAAACAATTTTTTCAGAAATAATTACAACTCACTCAAAAAGATATAAATCCTCACTTTCCTGTCCTAATTTTCTAGATTGCCGAAGTCTGTTCAATATACGCATCATGTAATTGCAGGTGAGTACTAACTATACTTACATAGTGCAGGCATGTTCTTTCATGTTATATCTCTTTCTATACAAATATGATATGTTCGACTCATAAATGTGAACAATATTAATAGATTTTCTTATACTGCTTTTATATTTTAAGCAAGAAAATATATTTATAAAAATGGTTATCGTAGAACAAATTTAATTTTCTCGTATTTCATATAATTTACACTTATAAACAAGTTAAAACAATATTTTACTCTGGATATACTTTGTTTAAGGTCAGAATACAATGTATATTCAACGTTGATAACGTTAATTTGTGTACAACAAATTTCACTGACTTAGGAGCAGAAAAATGTGTTTTTATTTCGTAAAATGTTATTATTAATTCAATTTTTAAAATAAAACCACATAATAAATAACTAATGAGCTTGACTTGTGAGAAAGTAACTTAGATCAAATAAAACCTGAACACAAAATCTCACAATAAATACGTTTACTAACCTCAAACGCGTTTCAACGACAATGTCGCCATCCTCAGTATAATCCTCACTATAACCAAACCAGTTATAGTTCGGTTACTGTAGCCCGTGCATCACTGAGGATGGCGAAATTGTCGTTGAAACGCGTTTGAGGTTAGTAAACGTATTTATTGTGAGATTTTGTGTTCAGGTTTTATTTGATCTAAAACCACATAGACCATCTTAAAGTACAAGTTTCCAGCTTCAAAACTTCACTTATTAAGTTTTAGTAACTAATTTTAAACTGTAGTTGTTGGTCTTTAAAACATGGTCTCTAATAAATTCAAATTTACATATTTTTATTATTTAACATTCTGACCTCCTTATTAAAAAAAAAAAAAATAAAATTTTTTTATATTACCCAACTTTTAAGAGAAATTTCAAGAGTAAACTGTAACATTAAATTTATCGATGTTTATCTTAAAAATTTCAAATATGACAGATGTTTAATTGATTTTGTAGAAAATCATACTTCGGCGCAGCTTCATATAGCCTACTTACTACTCCTATAATATTGTTTTTCACGTTTGTTAACATCACATCTCGTTAGCTACAGGATTCTTCTTCATTTAAGTTGTTTGACCTCAATTTGATCATTAGACTTAAAATTATAACAAATTTAGTGTACCGCTAAAAACATATGCAATTCATTTTACAGAAACAGCTTACATACTTTTTTCTGTAAATTGTCCATTCTGTCTAATGGCACACTTCTAATTTTTGTGATATTAAAAAAAAACAACGGAATTTTGCAACTTATTTTGTTAAATAAAATTTTTCGCTCTAGCTCTACGGTTGGTAAATGTTTGTATTTTTATGTTGTTTCTCACACCCACACCAATTTATAGTAGACAAAATGACCGCCATCGCCCAATTTTCAGAAGACAACCATACTTCTGAGGCCTGTGGTCTTTATCTCAAACAGTTAAATAAAAATTTGGAAAGCTTTTGTATTAAGATTAATATTGCGTAAATCTGGTAAACTAAAGTTTTTATCCAATTGAAGACGTACCACTTTTCTAATAATTTATTATCATTTTGTCTATTTTATTTAAGTATTTTTTTAGATAAAGAAATTTCTGAGTTTTAAAGGTCAGGCATTACATATTAATACTAATTATATTTTCGGCGCATGTTTAAAAAAAACATTAACCATTTTGTTGTTGGTATTAATTAAACAATTAACAACACAATTATATTACCATTTCAAAAATATTAACTTACATTAATAGTAAATGCAATACTACTATTTATTACCCATGATTGCCAAACATTCAATAATTCTAAACATAAACCTATTCGTTTAAGGAAACGATATATATAACATATTATATATTAATAGCAATCGGACATGTCTACACATAGCGCTTCACTTCCATAAAAGGCAGTACCAACACGCAAGGCAACGTATTTCATGTAATTCAAATAATCGTTATTAAGAACATAATTAAATTGTTGGTTTCAGTTTATTCAGTTAATTTATTATTTGAATTTTAATTGGAATAAGTAATAAACAAGCGAAAGTTACTGGTTAATTTAATGATTTATAATTAAATTTTAAATAGTTATTGCTTTATGCAAATTCTTCTCAAATTTTTAATTCACAATGTTTTTATATAAATGAAATTTATAATTTTATTGTGAAGGCTTTGTACAATTTTAGCATAAAGTTATACAAGCTTTGATTCAGACTAAAAATGTATGTACTATTAATTATCTACAAATTTAAATTTTTTTTATAAGTTTATAACTTACTTAATTATAGTTACCTACTTAACAAATAAAGCTGGGGTTTCCTAGCTTCGCACTTTTTGCGCAGCGCACTGCGCTGTTTACCTGTTTACTTATGCTAGTTTACCTAGCTGCGCAGTTGCGCTGCGTATTTGACTTTTTATCAGTTTAAAACTATAACAACACTGCTAACTCTCCCACCCTTCCTAATATCATGACACAATTGTTTTTTTATTTCCTTTGCGAGCGTATTTTTGTGCTATAGCGACTATCAATAAGCGGAAGCGTGTTGTGATTACTTTAGCTGATAAATTAGCTGCTATCAATGAAATCGAAAATGGAAGTTTATTGAAAACTGTTGCGGTTAATTTAATGAGTATATTATGATGTACTGTAATCCAAAAAAATGTAATTTTAACTTAAATAAAGAACATAAGTGTAGCTCACAAAGAGATTTTTTAATTAGTTTTTCTTTCAAAACCTTTCAAATCTGTAGTGTTAGATGAAAAATCGTTATTCGAAACGGCTCCCCCCCCCCCTTAGTTCGGTTAGCCAGGATTTTACTGTAGTATATTATTACTACATAAATATATTCCGTTTATAATCTGTTTATCGTTGATTTTGGATTGGTTAAGGGCCGCCATATTGCATCTAATTCCTATAAGAGCAATGCTACAGAATAACTAATTTTTCCCGTTAATTCGAGAAATAAATTTAAAAATTTGGTTTAATTTTGAAGTAGTCATATGCTTCATGATGTTGATTGCCGAATACATTTTCAAAAACTGTTGTTTTGTTTTCATAAACGTATGATATAAATAGTAAACTTTATTAATTTTTTACTCAGTTACAAAAATAGATATTGAAAAAACCCTTAGCAATCAACACCCACAATCTATTTTACTTTAAGAAAAAAATACAGTTTTCGTTTTTTGGATTGAAATTGGACCCAACTTCGCCGTTTTGAATTTAGGGACGCGAGCCTTAATACAGGCGGCCAACCACTTTGTTTGTCTACTTTTCATCACAACTTCCCAAATAAAGAACCAAAAAATACGTACAACTTTTGTTGATCAAAAGGCCAATCTCCTGCCAATCAAGGTCCTTCTTCATGGTGTTTTTAAACTGTTTATCGGCCATATTCCACAGTATTGGATGACCACCGACGAGCTCGATAAGCTGTTCATCATAACTAGCCGTAAACTTATTAGACATTGTAGATATTATATCAATAATATTCATACAACTACAGCACTCTCTTGTAAAACAAAAACGAGTGACCAAAAATTGCTCTGTTGCGCTTCGCGGTCCGCACTTGACTGCTCTCAGAGGAGTCGTCCAGTTGCGCAGAGCGCACTGCGGACCGCGGAGGGGTCTAGGAAAACGGCCCCGTTTAATTACATGTGGTTGATTAGGCTCTGCAGTACGCTCCGCAAAAAGTGCGGAGCTAGGAAAACCCAGCTTTACAGCTGTGTATTACCTATATCATTGCAGGAGCATATGCGTACCTATAAAGTTTGTACAGCAGGAATTCCATTTTAAAAGCGGTAACAGTTTTTGATATATTTGCAAAAAAAAAATAATAAAAAACAAAGAGGGGCCTAAAATTTAAGGTGGCAGCTGGTTCTGGACCCATCCCAACTTGGGACTTTTTATAGGTCTATTATTGATTAAAAATTCTAATCTAACAGTCCCAGCAATCATTAGAATTAAACAATTTAATGTTTTTTCTTTTCCTTAAGTCATTCTACTAGAAGTGTACTCCTTACTTGTTTCCATTAAAGTGGTGTTAAAAATTATAATAATATTAAAATTTAAATTGAGTTTTTAATCTTTGTTCTTTAATTGTCTTAATTAATAATTTAAATAGTATTCTGGTTTCCCAGTTTCCAATATTAAAAAAAACTTTAATAGTCAATTTTAAATATAATTATCAAAACTTAAAATCAACGTGTTTGACAGCGGATTCTTGCTGCCATAGTCAAATGATGGAACTTAACAAATTTATTGCCAAATCTGCCGGCATGCGATTTTCGCTGAAGGTGGTTTAATTCAGTGGTGTTATATTATTTTTAGGTAACTCCGTTAAAATTTATTGTATAGTCATAAAACTTTACTATACTACTTAATCAATTAAATGACAAGATTCACATAATTTTAGTCAGACATTATTGAGGTCAGAAACTGTTATACAAATTAAAAATGTTTTTTCTCTTTTTACAATAAAGATAAATGCACCATGAAAGCTATTTAATCTAATTCATTTTATTTTACTTTAAACATTTAAAGAAAATTTAATTGACGAAACTTGAAGCCCTTCCCTACAATCAAGGTTGTCTGAAAATATGTAATAATTAATAATTCAAGCACTATCACTTTCACCTGCAAAAATTATTTTAGTAGTTTTTGGAATTCAATTAAGCATTTAATAAACCAACTAAACAGAAATGTTCATAGTCTCATGCCATTTAAAGACCTCTCCAGCATTTTGTTAGATTTCAACTCTGAAAATTTTAAGAGCTTAAGAAACTAATATAAAATGTTTATTTGTATACCATTCTCAATACACCGTCAGTCAGTGACCACTAGCAATTTTAAATTGCAAACATTGTTATTATACGTATGTAGTTTAAATAACGCAGATTAAACGTTTGAAACAAATCTGTTGAGTTGGATTGGATTTCTACATTTTCTACTGCTTTGTGGAAATACACTCCACCAGTAACTTTAAGTAGCTTTATTAATTTAGTTAATGTAATCACAATGATTCTTTCAGATTGAAGTTTGACACGCGATGCTTTTAACCGAATTAGGAAGACTAATCGACGTGATCACATTATAAAAAGAGGGATGGTTGGTTGCTGTCTTTATATGTTCAGGGTTATCTAAAATTACGCCGACTGTGGTGTTTATATATATTGTAGTTAGCTTGGGGTTTCATCCTTAACGGGTACTTGAAGTATGTCATCAGATAATATAAAAATGTCTTAAACTATTTAGAAATGGAGGGACAATAATAATTGAAGAAATGTTTATTTAGTTCCTAACCTTTATTCACTTTTTAATTGTTGACGTGCATATCAAGTAGCTATATAATAAAAACCTATGACCTAATTAACTAGATTTAATTTCGACTATTTTAAGTATCAAATTTCATAACAATATCAATCCACAATTACGTAACGCAATTTTCATTTAATAGTTTTGTTTTATTACAAATGTTAATATTATGTATTACTTTAATGCAGATTATTTAGTTGCTTAAATTAAATAATCACAAGACCATAAACCTTAATAAATCTTTGTATTTGTTTGAAAGGGTTATGCACTTTTATACTTTATACAATTGTATACAGGCTACCTTTTTTAGTTTTGTCTTTTTGCATTTTGAAGTAAAATCTTCAAAAATCTGATTATTTTAAAGCCTGGTGAGGACACATTGGTGAGGTTACTTTTTTTTTATGGAAGTCATTTATCGAAATGTAGATAAAGTATAGCCATGTTGTTTCAGAATTTTTTCTTCAAAAATCATTAAAAAATCAGGTTACTGTCAACCTATATTAATTATATTTTTACTATCATACTTATGTATTAATAACTTTGAGTGAGTGCATAAAAAGTACTATAGCTTGCCTTAATCATATGCATATTAATTCACCACAAAATCCAATGCTCAGGATATTTTAAACGTAAATACAACTTAAATATATATGACTAATATTATACGTATTGTTTGAATTTTATGTCACACTAGGATGTACGATTTATATCAGCACATCATTTAGGCCAAGAACTTACGGCCTCATAAGAAACCGGCTCCCAAATCCATTAAGTGTGATAGAACTATGTCTAACAGTAAAATTTAAACAAAATATTTTATAAATGGCATTTGATAGTAGTTCACGGAATTATTACTTTAAATACGTGTTAAGAGTTGTGTGGCTGCAGTTTGTTTTATAAGTGTCTTAAGAGACTGCAGAATTAATTCATGTTGAGGCCAAATTATTTTCAGAAGATGTGTTCGCAATAATTAACGAAACAACAACTCAGAAACGTTAAATAATAATAAAATTAAAAATAGAGAAAACTAAGTTGTAAAGTTTTTCCGTTGTAAGATTCGTAAATTTACATCTCATTTGTTTAATGGTGACACCAACAATTTCTCAAGTTATTTAATTTATTATTACTAAAATAGGCACATTAATATTTGATCTTAACATTATTGGACAACTTTGGGGAAATAAATAGTAAATTTATATTTCGTATATTTGTAAACTAATAAATACAAGTTTTAATAAAAAAAAAGAGATCGCGGTTAAATCAAATTAAAATGTTGTTACTTGGTTTTGAAAATTAGTAATTTCCCTTCCCTGCACCTTATATGAAAACATAATTTTAGTTTAAATTTAACTCCAAAAATTATTAAAATTTATGAATTAGATATTTTAACGGTGAATAACGGTATTTGTTTCAAGACGTTTCGGCCATTCTATACAATATAAACATCTGTATATAAAGTACTATACTTTAAATTCTTATAACTCAATGATTCGTATTAACGAAATAAAATTTTACGCAAATTAATTGGATTGAATGTTAAATTGTGGTAGCTACAATGTATTATTATTTTGTATTTTACATTTTCCAGGTTTTTAGATAAACAATTATTAACTTTTATTTACTTTAAACATTAAATAAAAAATAAAATCTAGCTTGACACTAATAATATTCATTCAATAATCTTCTCTGAAAAAGTTTTCAATCTTGTAGAATAACAGAATCTATTCAAAATTTATTGCTTTTATTACATAGAAATAATAAACTTTATCTAAATGTAAAAAAGTTTTGGTAAATTTCACCTCGTGGGATGATGCGGTTTCGTTTTACCACTGACAAGTAATGGCACTTAGCAAACTTTACTAAAACCACCTGCGAAATGGCATTAAGCTTTAGTGACTAGAATTTTGGTCAGCAAGGATGAAAAGTTAGAGAGAGAATACAGTAATAAGTAAGAATCAAAAGTATTAGTGTGGTCATTTTAAATCAAAATTACTCCATTACCTAAAAAACTCTTAAGGTAGGGATTTGGTATACATGTATGTTTGTATTTAGCTACTGTAATAACATACTAAAATTCCTCGCCAAAATACCTGTTCTACGGCCGCCATCTTTGAAAATGGCTTCCAAAAACCATTAAAAAATTTTATAAATAAAAAAATTTTTGTCACAAAAAGAGCTACAACTTTTGTCTTAGCATTTTTTAATAAAATTAATCGTTTAGAAATACAATGCAATATTTGGAAAACAATTAGGACAATTTGTTAAAAACAAAAAACAAATTACCGTTAAGGAAAGTTACAAATTTTTTTAACAAAACAATTTTTGTTTTTATTTAAAGATTGGAATTTCCTGAACAGTTTCATACCACAATAACATAACTTTTCTTTTTTAATTTTTATTTTATTAGTCCAGTAAAATCGTCTCCGGGGGTGAATATTTCAGGAAAAAATACAGAATTTTTTTCTCACTCATTATATATATATATATATATATATTTGGGGGTGCTGAATCCGAATTTCAACTTTGCTACTTCACACAGATATGACTTCACAACTAAAATCGAAAAAAACCTCAAATTGTTCGAATTTTTAAAGTTTTTTGCGAAAAACTCATAAAACTATGCACTTTTGAGGTAGACTATTCTATACAAAATTAAAGTACATTTAGGCCAGTCGGTAAAGGTCAATTTTGACCAAAAGTACCAGTAATTTGCAATACGGCTGAATTTTTTTTTATAAATACACTAAAGTATGTAGATTAACATAAAAAAAAGTTTACCAGTCTATCGATTTCCCAAAGTCGAAAAAAAAAAATCGATTATCATTTTTTTTTCGATTATCCTTAATATTTCGAGCTGGGATGAAGATAGAGGAAAATAAAAAATACCACCGTGTAGGGGAGGTATTTTTCAACAAAAAAGGTCATATGTATTTATTTCGTCCGAGCAATGGTTTGTCTGGAAAAAATTCGATAATGCAGGTATGTATTTTGCAGCAGGTGAAATCACTAAAAGGGGACATTTTATTCATATATGAAGCGTTAGCTCATTCTAAATTGGCCGAATTTTAATATATCGAATTGAAACTTGGTATAGGAGTTAAAATATATATTTTAAACATTTATGCTGAGTCTCAGCTTGTTATCTTGAAAATGACCCGATCTAGGAGTCGATTTCGATTATCGATTTTAGGAGTACCGGATCCACCAATTCATTTTAACTATAACACTTTTGGATTCAACTACTCCATTTTCGACATTTTTGAATATATCGATTTAAAAATTGGTACAGAAGTTAAAAATACAATTGTTTTTTGCTATACTTATTTTAAAAACTATATTTAAAAAAATTACTAATCTGCAGCTGATCAACTCAAGCGTTTTGATGAAAAATCTAAAAAGGTCTAAAATTATACTTTTTTAATTTACTTGTGCTTTTAAAAGTAAATCATGAAAAAGGTTTATACTCCTTGAACTTGTTTGAATATATATATTTAACTTGTAAAAAAACTTTCAGGTTGATATTTTGAAAATTTTCTAAACTAGAGCTGTTTAAAATGAATTGGTGGGTCCGGTACTCCTAAAATCGAGAAACCCATTAATAAGTCAAGTGGCTCTAGATCGGGTAATTTTCAAGATAACAAGCTGAGACTCAGCATAATTGTTTAAAGTATATATTTTAACTCCTATGTCAAGTTTCAATTCGATATATTAAAATTCGGCCAATTTAGAATGAGCCAACTCTTCATATATGAATAAGATGTCCCCTTTTAGTGATTTCCCCTGCTGCAAAATACATACCTGCATTATCGAATTTTTTCCGGACAAACCATTGCTCGGACGAAAAAAATATATATGACCTTTTTTGTTGAAAAATACCTCCCCTACACGGTGGTATTTTTTATTTTCCTCTATCTTCATCCCAGCTCGAAATATTAAGGATAATCGAAAAAAAAAATGATAATCGATTTTTTTTTCGACTTTGGGAAATCGATAGACTGGTAAACTTTTTTTTTATGTTAATCTACATACTTTAATGTACTTATAAAAAAAAATTCAGCCGTATTGCAAATTACTGGTTTTTTTGGTCAAAATTGACCTTTACCGACTGGCCTAATTAAATTTTCTACAAAAATCACACATGTCAAATTTTTTTATTTAACTGTTTGGCCGATAGAGCGTGTTGATAAAAGACCAAAATTTCCTGCTTTGTGGAAACCCCAGTTTTTTGTTAGTTTATCGCTTGTAAATCAAAAACTATGTTTGTAATTACAAAAAAGCTTAAATTTTTCTGAAACTAAATTAAATCCACTACAAATTGCACACCTTAATAAAAAAGTTTAAGTCAAGCGATAGTTTATTGGATGTAATATTGTACCTATCTCCAAGTTGATTATGTATTTGCTAAGTTTGCTTTTAAAATACTGGTATGTGTTCGTTGTTAAATAGCTTTGATTAAATAAATATTGCACAGTTTAGGTTACTTTAGCATTTTGCTATAAGTAAAATCAAATTCCGTTTTCAAATAGTTTAGTGTTATGAACAATACATTGAATGAGTACAAAGAAATTTTACATAGGTGGTTCTATGTTTGACGCTTATGTTTTTTTTAATACATCCTGAAAGCAGTAAACTTATCAGAATGTTCTTTATAAGATGCTTTTTACATAAGCTGCTTAAATTGTATTGCAATTATATACTAGTAAATAGTATTTCAGCAGTGCTCATAGTGAGCATAAAATGTTTCACATAGTTGGAAGAAAGCAATGAACACTTCAATATTTTTGTTACCTAGCCAAAAAAAAAAACAAATGTGGATTTCCTTTTAAAGTTTTATGAAAAAAAAATAGATGACAATTCATGATGACTTTTGACGTTGATGTGGAATGTATTGTACACGAGGTTTATACACATGATTTATTCATAGTTCATTTTGTTCAATCACCCCCCTCCCCATTTCATGTAATTGTTCAAGTGTTACATTATTAACACACCACAAACATAAACATTTTATAACCTTAGGAAGAATCGTGTACACAAAACAAACAACAATTAATTAAATAAACCATTTCGCCCTTCATTCGATGTTTGGCATCTTCCTTTTGGGGTTTTTGAAGTCAGTTATTACATAACAATAATCTGAAATTATTAGAGTTTTTGTACGAATTCTATAAGTTTATTTACAATATGAATGAACTTGCTTTATATTTTTTTTTAGAATCGCATTATTTGTTGCAAAAAACATTGCAATTATTATTTGTTTATTATGTACATAGCTTTAAAATTATAAGTCAAATTCTCAATAAGTTGTCAAAAATGGTAAAGTCGATAATATTATTCTGTTATATTAAATTTATTCTACATAAATTTAAATTTTCCAATGATACATAAATGCTGTGTAAACGAATTATTGGGACCAGGCCTATGAAACAATAAGATTAGGTTTCACTGCAAATTTTGAGCGTAATTTTTAAAAAATCCTTTACTTTAAAAACAGATACCGGTACGTAATATTCAATAACGAAGAATTTATGCAAAATGTTGTAACGGATATATTGGTAGACACCAATATTCCCAAATACTTAAATAATAAAAATAAAAAACAAAACAAATTATAAAAAGATTCTAATACTCAAAGCAAGATAGTTAAGAAGAAATCTTTGCTCTGGACACAGTTAAAAGATTACAACTGATACTAGCAGCACACGTGTAAACTATTAGGTTACGTTCCCAGAAATTTCAAGTCAGCAGCATTAGAACAACTTGCTCTGAAACTAGCGAAACGACTCATATTAAATTTCACATAGCTTTAGCGAACAATGCAGAATATTATGAGAATGGCTTTACAAGAATTTACTGATAGACACAATTTTAGAAAAATTAAAGACCAATAGGGAGATGAGTGAAAAATCTTTAGCCAATAACAAACGGTTTTTCAAATGGACGCGGTAGCAGGAGTATTGAAGAGCGTGGAAAAGCGTGGTCTTCTTCTAAAATCTTTTGAACGGGCAAGACCTAAAAGCCCGCTTCACACCACTATGTATATTTCAACCTAAAACATTAAAATTAACTCAAGTAAAAGAATAACTCTTAAGTCATCAATAAGTAATCATCAGCCAATGTAAAATCAAGTAACCTGCACACCAATCTACGGGATTCTACCCAAGGACCAAATTTGGAGCCCATTTGAGGAAACGTTAGTCATCACAGAATTAAGAGTGCTTAGTGTCAATGAAATAAAATAAATGTGTTAAATAAAGTTATCTAAAGTGAAAATCTAAAAATCAATTTAAAAGTGAGTAAAAGGGAAAATCGCCAAATATGAAAGTAATTTAAAAATTTCAATTTATGTTAAGACAGATCTCGAGGTTAAGCAAATTAAATCAAATCAAAATCATATCCAGATAATTAAAGTAAAATCAGATAAAAATATCAAATGGGAAAATATATAATATATGTAGCCTAATAAAATAAATTCATAATTTAAGAGCAACACTAAGTAAGCAATTTGGTCGGGTCTTCTTTATATAGAATTAGCTGCCAAGGATTTTAATACAGTAACACCTAATAAGCAATTGAAAGGAGATTCCGATTGAATTTAAAAGGTCAGAAACTGTTGTTTAGGTTAAGGTTTAAAAATAAATAACTATGTTAACTTAAATAACAAACTTTTAATTTCAAATATTTTATACAATATTTAGTTGTTAGCCTATTTTAATAAAGGATAAGTTATATATATTAAATATTAAGGAGACTGCATAGTAATTAAATAGTACAGTCTCCCTTAACAACATTATAGATTACGTATAATAATTATCAAAATATCCTGGTAAAGTTAGTTTAGTAGATTCAGCAACTTATCATTAAGTGAAGTTTAGAGGAAGAGACGAATTGAGAAATTAAACATTAAGAAATTGTGTATTAAATAATTTGTACATTTCTTAAGAACAATTTTCAAAGTATCATGTTAATTCAATCCTTTTTTCAATAAATTCAATTAACAAAATTCTAAAGGTTATTAATGTAGAAAAGGTGTAGCCATTAAATTAATCATATTTCATGTACAATATCTTATTATAAATTATACATTTAATACAAACTATTAACGTCTCTGAAGTTAATTCAATCAATTAGTTGTAAGTCAGACCTCTCAAGCCAAGCAAACATTGGTTCGTAAGTCGAATCTGGTGGAGCCCCCAAAAAGACAAACCATACATGGTTTAAAAATTATGAACTTCATAAAGGTAAAAATAAAAATAAACCTTATATGATAAAGTCACCCAAATCTAAATATTAAACTTACATGGTGAAACCACACAGAATTATAATAATAATAACCTTACAATGTATAACATTGGAGGTAATAAGACTAATTTTTATTGAGATAAAGGAAGGTTTAGACCTAATGTCTGTACTTTATGCTAATCTTACTATGAAGAATACTATAGGTATTATTTTTTTATACTGCTATTTTCAGACGTTTAATTAAGAAATCTAATGCATTTCACATCTGTAGATCAAACAAAAAATAGCAATTAAATCAACTGTGTTTGCTGGTATTTATGGATTTTTTAATTCCCGTTCGTCTGCTCCGCGCAGGTAATCTAGGTAATTTTAGCCTCACTATAATTAGGTACCAAGACAGTTTTGTAAACATTTATTTAGGGGTCTTTGGCTTTGCAAGGTATGTATGTGTCTTAAAACTAGTAGG
>JAGFPH010000019.1:525419-548863 GCA_018207615.1 Philaenus spumarius
TGTTGTTTTGGTAAGGTAAGTTAACAACAAAGGCCTTTGTTTTTAAGTAATGTTCGCTATTTAGACTAGGTTAGTTAACAATCTACGACTGATCTTCTGTGTTAGGATAGGTTAGTTAACAACATAGATCGACTAGGTTGGGTAGCAACCAACCACGTTGCTTTTTTAAATTACGTCTTAGGTAAGTTAACGACTTAGTCCTTCGTTATTAAGTAATGTTCCCGATTTAGACTAGTTTAGTTACAACCTGCGAAAGAACTGTTAAGTTATTATTTTCTGTGTGTGTTTGTGTAGTTAAAAACATAGCTTCTCGCTAAAGTAATGGTAGCTGTTTAGGTTAGTATAGTAAACACCTGCAACTGTTTTTTAGATTATTATATTTTGTTTCGGTTTACTTATAGGTCCAGGTTTCTAGATTAATATGTGGTGTTTTAGCTGAGGGTAGTTAACATTAAAGGCCGACTAGGCTTCGTAGAAACCTACTACGTTGCATAACTTTACATCCTAGGTTAGTTAACAACATAGTCCTTCGCTATTTACTAATGTTTAATATTTAGGCTTGGTTAGCTAACGACCAGCCAACGGTTTTGTAGGTTAATATTTGTTGTTTGTTTTTTGTTGGGATAGGGTTAGTTATGCTTCTAGCTTAATATTTGGTGTTTAGCTTAGGACAGTTAACAAGATAGGTCGACTAGGTTTCGTAGCAACCAACCACGCTGCATAAATTTACATAATAGGTTAGTTAACAATATAGCCCTTTGCTATTAAGTAATTCTTCCTATTTAGGATTGGTTAGCTAACGACCAGCCAATGGACTCCTATTTTAATATTTGTTGTTTGTTTTTGTTTAGGTATGGTTAGTTATGCTTCTAGCTTAATATTTGGTGTTTAGCTTAGGGTAGTTGACAAGATAGGTCGACTAGATATCGTAGCAACTGCCCACGCTGTATAACTTTACGTAATAGGTTAGTTAGTTAACAACATAGTCCTTTACTATTAAGTAATTTTTCCTATTTAGGATTGGTTAGCTAGCTAACGACCAGCCAAAGGACTTCTAGGTTAATGTTTGTTGTTTGTTTTTATTTAGATAGGGTTAGTTATGCTTCTAGCTTAATATTGGTGTTTAGCTTAGGATAGTTAACAAGATAGGTCGGCTAGGTATCGTAGCAACCGATCACGTTGTATAACTTTACGTAATAGGTTAGTTACTATTAAGTAATTTTCCTATTTAGGATTGGTTAGCTAACGACCAGCCAATGGACTCCTATTTTAATATTTGCTGTTTGTTTTCGTTTAGGTAGGGTTAGTTATTCTTTTAGCTTAATATTTGCTGTTTAGCTTAGGATAGTTAATAAGATAGGTCGACTAGGTATCGTAGCAGCCGACCACGTTGTATTACGTAATAGGTTAGTTAGTTAACAACATAGTCCTTTGCTATTAAGTAATTTTTCCTATTTATTCTTGGTTAGCTAAAGACCAGCCAACGGACTCCTAGGTTAATATCTGTTGTTTTTTTTGTTTAGGTAGGGTTAGTTATGCTTCTAACTTAATATTTGGTGTTAAGTTTAGGACAGTTAACAAGATAGGTCGACTAGGTTTCGTAGCAACCAACCATGCTGCATAACTTTACGTAATACGTTAGTTAGTTAGTTAACAAGTTAACAACACAGTCCTTCGCTATTAAGAAATCTTCCCTATTTAGACTAGGTTAGTTACAACTTGCGAAAGGACTTTTCGGTTATTATTTCCTGTCTGGGTTTGTTTAGCTAAAAACATTGTCTTCTATGTCTAGGCTTCTACAAGTCTCGTGTAAAATAGATTCAAACTACTTATCTACGTCAATCCGTGCAATGTGTATCCACCAATCACACAGTATAGTATTACACCATCCTACAGTTTAGGCCTTGACTTTTAGCTCGACATTTGCTATTTAAGTTAGGTTAGGTAACAACTAGGCTAACATAAAAGCGTTTGCTGTTTAGGTAAGGTTAGCTAAAACATAGTGGATTCGTTAGGTTAGTTAACAACAAATGCTTCTTGGCTATTGTTTGTTGTTTATGTAAGGTTAGTTACAACATAGGTTCTTGCCAAAGTAATGCTGTATAGTTAACAACTTGCTACCTATTTTTAGGTTATTATATGTTGTTTGGGTTTACTTATAGGTCCTAGGGACTTCTAGCTTAATATGCGATGTTTTACCTTACGTTAGTTAACAATGTAGTCTTCTGCTATTAATTCATTTTCCCTATTTAGGCTCGGTTACATGTATGTGGTGTTTTAGCTTAGGTTAGTTAACATTATAGGTCGACTAGGGATCGTAGAAACTTACTACGTTGCATAACATTACGTCTTATGTTAGTTAACGACTTAGACTCCTATAAAAGCAATTGCTATTGTGGTTTTTAGCTTAGGTTAGTTAACAATATAGGTCAAATAGGTTTTGTAGAAACTTACTATGTTGCATAATATTACGTGTTAGGTTAGTTAACGACATAGACCAGTCAAAGCTAGCAAGAGTGTCTGCAGCATTAAAGTGCTTTTAAAAGAAGAAGATTAACACTCTGACGTCACTGACCTCGAACCAGTTGACCTCACCACCGGCCAACTTTATCTCCATTGCAAAGTCAAGCCTTGGTTTTTAGCTTAGGTTAGTTAAATTGAACAAATAACTAAATAGCTCATTAAAAAAATAACATGTTTTTTGTTTTTTATTTTTATTTTATTTTATTTGACTGTAGATACTTGTAGTAATGTGGCTCTTCCAATTCCCCCACCAGGTCGGTCTTGGATTATCCGGTATGGGTAGGAGTGGGGGGAGGGTGGTACACATAGCTCTGTAATATTATCTGTATACTTTAGTAGTGTTAAAACCCTCTGAGGATGATGACCATGTCATCGAAATAATGTACATAAGGGTAACGTATTAAACATAACTTACGATTTAGTTGTTTAGTTATTGTTTTTGTTCCTTGTTTTGTGGTTCGGGGTTTTTATTTAAATCAGTGTGACTTAGGTTAGTTAAAAATATAGGTCGAATACGTTTCGTAGAAACTTACTAGGTTGTATAGCATTACTTCTTAGGTCAGTTAACAACATAATCCTTTGCTATTAAGTAATTTTTCCTATGTAGACTAGGTATGCGGTGTTTTAGCTTAGGTTACTTAACAACTTGTAGTAATGTGGCTCTTCCCATTCCCCCACCAGGTCGGTCTTGGATTAATCAGTATGGGTAGGAGTGGGGGGAGTGCTGGTAAACGTGGCTCTGTAATATTATCTGTATACTTTAGTAGTGTTAAAACCCTCTGAGGAGGATGACCATGCCATCGAAATGTACATAAGGGTAACGTATTAAACATAACTTACAATTTAGTTGTTTAGTTATTGTTTTTGTTCCTTGTTTTGTGGTTCGGGGTTTTTATTTAAATCAGTGTGATTTAGGTTAGTTAAAAATATAGGTCGAATATAATCCTTTGCTATTAAGTAATTTTTCCTATGTATGCTAGGTATGCGGTGTTTTAGCTTTGGTTAGTTAACAATATAGGCCGACTAGGTTTCGTAGAAACTTACTACGTTGCATAACATTACGTCTTAGGTTAGTTAACAACATAGACTCCTATAAAAACAATTGCTGTTGTGCTTTTTAGGTTATAACAATATAGGTCGACTAGGTTCGTAGAAACTTACTACGTTGCATAACATTACGTCTTAGGTTAGTAACGGCGTATACTCCTATAAAAACAATTGCTATTGTGGTTTTTAGCTTAGGTTAGAACAATATAGGTCGATTATTTTTCGTAGACACTTACTACGTTGCATTACATTACGTCTTAGGTTAGTTAACGACATAGACTCCTATAAAAACAATGTCTGTCCATGTTAGTAGAAACATAGGCTTCCACGTTAAGGTTTGCGGTTTAGGTAGGGTTAACCTAACCGTAGTGGATTCGTTGTGTTAGTTAACAATAAATGCTTCTTGGTTATTGTTTGCTGTTTAGGCACGGTTAATTATTAACAACATAGCTTCTTGCTAAAATAACGCTATGTTTACAGATCGGTTACCCTCAGTTACGTTTGGGTGTTTCTACAGGCAGATCGTCATAACACCGTTCTCTATAAGGTACTTGTACATAATACTTTATACCTATCCGAATCAATCCCTGTTCGACCCCTTGTGTTATATGTTTTTACTATACACTATAACAATTTTGGGAGTTCGTTTAGGTTCGGTTAAGTTCGGGTACATTTTTTACAATACACTATAATAATTTGGGATTTCGATTAAGTTTGGTTAAGTTATATTACGAAAGTTCGTTTGGTTAGGCTTGGTCAAGTTCGGTTTATATCATTTTCTCATACTCTACAACACATTGTTATATGTTTGATCACACATTATATTATTCTATGTAATATTTACTGTTATGGTCTGACCGATGAACAACATATATGCATATACAAACACACACTAAAAAAGCGTAAGATAACTTAGATTGCCTATACCTTTTAATATTACCACTATTAAGTATTTTGGAGCACCCCGTATATAGCAGTAAAAGTGTTACACACACTCAATGCTAACCGGATAAATATAACTTAAATTGTCGATACTTTTTAATAATGCATTCAACTGTTCGTATAAAAATAATATCGATTTTAAGAATTTTGGGACACCCTGTATATATAGGAGTAAAATGTTCCACACACATATTAACGGCGTTGATATAAATTGTCGATACCTTTTAATAATGCATTATATTGATTGTATAAATTATATAGTACCGCTTTTAAGAATTTTGGGGGACCCTGTATATAGGAGAAAAGTGTTACACACATATTAACTGGGATGAGATAACTTAAATTGTCGATACCTTTTAATAATACGTTATATTGTTTGTATAAATTAAATATTACTGCTTTTAAGAATTTGGGACACCCTGTATATAGAAGATAAGTGTTACTCACACACACACACACCCTCACACGCACTAACTAGGTTAGGATAACTCCGTTTTATCTTTTAATATTACATTATATTGTTCGTATAAATTAAATATTACCGCTTTTACGAATTTTGGAGCACCCTGTATATATAGGAGGCTGCGAAAATGACTGCGATAAGATGGCGACAGATTATAAAAGTAGCGACGTCGTTTAACATAGAGGATACAATGTATGTACACATCTTTCCAATCACCCAGTCGTTTTGGAACACCCTGTACATATAGGAGGCTGCGATATATCGACAAGATGGCGAACTAGATGACGACGGATTGTAAATTTAACGCCGTCGTTTAACATTGAGTATACAATGCATATACACATCTTTCCGATCACCCAGTCGTTTTGGAACACCCTGTACATATAGGAGGCAGCGACAATGGCTGCGATAAGATGACGACGGATTGTAAATTTAACACCGTCGTTTAACATCGAGGTTACAATGTACATAAAAAATTTTCCGATCACAAAGGCGTTTTGGAACACCCTGTACATATATTAGGCTGCGATATCTCAACAAGATGGAGAACTAGATGGTGACGGATTGTAAATTTAGCAACGTCGTTTAACATCGAAGATACAATGCATATACCAATTTTTCCGATCACCCAGTCGTTTTGGAACACCCTGTACATATAGAAGGCTGTAATATATCAATAAGATGACGAACAAGGTGGCGACAGATTATAAAAGTAGCGACGTCGTTTAACATTGAGGATACAATGTATGTACACATCTTTCCGATCACTCAGTCGTTTTGGAACATCCTGTACATATAGGGCGCTGCGACAATGGCTGCGATATACTCCCAAATATTACAACACTGCAATCTGCTACACTTATGTCCTCAACTTAAATATAGTAAACTAGAAATGTCGTCATGGCTCAAACGGCAAAGGCGTCTGTTTCTCGTACCAAACTCCATAGGTTCGAATCACCCTTCTGTACTAACGTTTTTAAATAAAAAGAAATAATCTAAATAAATATTGGTCACGTGGGACTTGCAAAGATGGCGAAATCTCAGAAAAGCTGATTTATTCTGTTTTAAAAAGAAAATAATTTAATTTAATTTAATTTAGAAAATAAAAAATAAAGATGGCGGAGAAAAGATGGCGGAAACAAAATGGCGGAAAAAGATGGCGGGCGGAAACAGTGGCCGGCGTCGGCGCCTCAAGGTCACCCTCAACGCCCATGTTACTCTCCTCAAGGTCAACACCTCACAAACGTTAACTATCCTCAAGGTCAACATCTCACACACGTTACACTGCTCAAAGGTCAAGGTCAAGGTCAAGGTTGATCTCAATCGGGGCCGACTCTACTCATAATTATTTTGGTGAAATAAATGCGGCAAATGATGGTAATTTTATGTATCATAAGAATATGAATCGCAGGTTCTAAACCATGTCTTTTATGCCACTTCATAGCTGTACACCATTTACATGTCGTCATATTACATAGTTTAACTGTTTTGTCTTTGTGATAATCGGTGTTGCAGTTGTAGTAAAACCCTGACATTGATTTTTCGGACCATGGAAGCACCTTCATGTGACATCTTTTAGAACTGTATTTTTGAACGGCAGCCATTTTGACCTGCGGATTTTGTTGACTGTACTTTTTGGAAGCCTCACGATGCACGGCAGTATTTTTTTTATTGTATCTTTTGACAGCCTCGCGATTTAAGGCGGGATTTTTTGCATTGTATCTTTTGACAGACTCCCTATGGGCTTTAGCACAATTAGTAATAGAAAAATTAGTATTTTCGCCGTTTTCCCCATGTTTCTGGGAGGTTTAAACAATGGAGCAATGATCTGACTCTACAGTATCAGATGACAAACACGGTCGACGGAGACTGAGAGTTTTGGAGATCATTCTATGAAAGCTGCCCAATTTTCACAATACTATCCTCTGAAATATAAGAGGGAACGGGAGTATCAGGAATAGAAGGGTTTAGATGAATGAGAACATCAAAATGATAAGTCCAACTGATGCACCAGTTCCTTGTGGTCAGTGAGTAGGAAAGTGAAAGTGAGGGAGGGGTGACAGGGGCAAGGTGCAGTTATTTGTTATTTGTCCGGGTTTCTTGTTTCAAGGCTATATACATTTTAAGAAATCGTGATCAGTCTGTAGGCAACAAAATAAAAAATCCAACTTACAAATATTTTAAACCCATCAAAAAAATTTCGTAAGACTTATAACCGTACAATATTTTGTTTAATTGGAATATCTATCTCATAAATAGTATATATTGTTAGAGATTTTACCATGTTTAGACAAGTGGTTCATTAGATATGATGATAAATATATAGATCGGGGCAGCAAAATATATAGATAGATGCCCGATCCGGATTTGCATGGATCGATAAAAAAAATCTAAGTTAAATGTATATTAACCAAAAAAATATATCAATAAATATATTATACTATGTATTTGTATGGGGATTTTTAGTAACTTTAACCCCCAAACCCCCTAAAATTTTGAATTTTCTTAAACTCTTTATTAGCGAGCAACTATGGCCCTAGAGGAAGCTACATACCAAATTGCATTCCAATCCGTTAGGTAGTTTTGGAGAGATCGCGATTTAGTAAATTTGACACCCTAATCACACCCCTAAAAATTTATTTTTTTTAAACCCTTTCTTAGCGAGTACTTATGGCCATAGAGGAAGCTACATACCAAATTTCATTCCAATCCGTTTGGTAGTTTTGGAGAGATCGTGATTTAGTAAATTTGACCCACCCAAACCCCCCTAAGATTTCAAATTTTTTGAAACCATTTCTGAGCCAGCACTTGCGGCCCTAGATGAAGCTACATACCAAATTATATTCCAATCCGTTCAGTAGTTTTAGAAAAATCGTGATTTAGTAAATTTGACCCACCCAAATCCCCCCTAAATTTTAAAATTGTTTTAAAACCTTTCTTAGTTAGTACCTATGGCCCTAGAAGAAGCTACATACCAAATTTCGTTCCAATCCTTTCAGTAGTTTTTGAGATTTCTTGATGAGTGAGTGAGTGAGTGGTATTTGGCTTTTATATAAAGAGATAAGTAGCCTACATGCACATATTTGTGTTATAAATTAGCTTTTTCCTTAATGTCACAGTGTACTGATTAAGTTTTCCTTCCATAATTATTCATTTTAATAATATTTAAAAACTTTAGAACAAAAAAACATTATCAATCAACTGTATTAACTGGTATATCTCTAGAATAACAGTATCAGCTTGAAGACTACATTCAGCACTTTTGTCGAAAGATGAACACAATACCTAATCGATGTCATAAAGTCAGACAAGAGATATATCCGACTGACTTCATCTAACAGTATATGTGTATTAGGAATACATCCTTAAGGGAAACCATGATTAAACCACTAAACGGCATTAATTTACAATTGTTACCCCTTTAGAGGGGGCCAACTTATTTACCATAACATTTTAAAGAATTATAACTTGCTTCCTTATTTTTTATGCAAAACAAGTATGCAAGGATGATGATAAAATCAACTTTCGACAATATAAGTTAAAGTTCTATCCTTTGTACTCAATTTTAATTCTAAATTTATAACTTACATACAAATGTAACAAAAAACATTCAGTGAAAAGTTGTATAACATATTGTTCTACAGTATTTATCCATTTAATACGATTGTTGATCAATTCATAGCCATTTCGTTGTTTCTAGTTTGGTGTAGTTTCTTACCTGTGGAAGGTGCCAGGTAAGTGTTTAAATAAATATATAAATGATAGTAACATTCAGATCTGAATCAAACTGAAATAAAATAAATTATTTAAGCTAACAAAAGTGCCAAATTATCAAAATATTCTGCATTTCATTTTAGACATCGTGAAACAGATTTACTCAAACCAGGAACACATTAAATCAGTAAAAAAGTATTTTTTCATTATATGGATCTGACGTTTTCAGTAAATATTTATTTTGTAAACTGTACTAGGATTTGTAGGTATTATCCTAAACCACTAACCTTTGGTATTGGCGTCTAACTATTTATTAAAACTCGTTCAGGATTTCCAAAACAAAGTAATGTTTTTCAAAAATCTGATAGCTTATTTTTCGAATGTAAATATTATTCCTTTACTTTAGCAGAAAGTGTCAAATACGCATTTCGTAAATAAATTGTTACTAAGGTTGCACATAAGTACTCTCTGACTATTATTATATTAATGAGTTGCTATAATAAGTGTCAGACGTAATAAACAAGGCAACCGTATAATGTATCCCTAAAGCCTCCATAAGCCCATGAATATTCTATGGTATTATTGGACATTATACTATTTCAGAGGTTATGCCTGCTGAGTAATGCATTCTGGAATTAATTTGCATAACAGCTGTTTATTGCATTACGTTTGGCGATTGACAATCATAAGACATGAGTAAATTACTTGTGAGCAACATATGTGAATGTAAAAAACTATGATTTTCACCTATAAAGGATTACATTCAGTTATATACAAACAATCTATGCGAAGAAAACTATGCCAAATATAAGTCAGGAACACATAGCAACAATATTTTGTTAAAGTAATCTTAATTCACAACACCCCTAAAAATCTTAAGTAATTTAGTAAGTATTGGGGATTAATTCAGTATCACTTATTGATTTCTTTTGAACATTATACTTTTCTATAAGTGCCTAGTATTGTTAACGCACTGATTTAGACGTTTAAGGAAACTGTTCAGCACATTGTTTTAACACTTCTGGGTTAATGGTTTTATTTATTTATTTATTTTTACTATAGATCAGGGTTTAAAGTTCTTCATAACAAATACTTTTACAAATATGTAGAAAATGGGAGTAGCTAAACCTTTGCTCTAAAGATTTCTCAATTCGATAAATTTATCTGAAATTTGGTAACCGAAAATAATGTGATAAGTAAAGTAATTTGTTGTAAGAACCAAAAGTAATGTACTTTAAAATAAATATTTAATATAGTTTTCATGATATCAATCACTTACAATAGGCCTACGCTTATGATTAAAAATCTTGAAAGTCAATGTCAAATGGTTCACACATTTAGTGGATACCTGACTTGGTTTTTACTGAAGCCCCTACAATTGATAAACCCTCATATTATAACCTTTTTGCACGATAACTATAAGTGGCAACTTACTAAGAACATTCTTTTAGTTCAGTGGTTATAAAATTTGTTTGTCTTGTACCAACTCTCATGAGTTCTTCGGGCTTTGACTGACGTTTTAACATTTCAAAATACTTTTTATATTGAATACAGTATTCCTCTTACACATTTTATGCGGCTATTTAATTATTACTATTATTATTAGTGTCTGAATTTTACTCCCTAGACATCTAAACCAAGAAGACTGTGCACTTCCTAATATCTCCCCCTAACAACTTCTAATTCTAAACCCTTGGTTAGGTAAAGAATTTGCTTAGCTATATTTCTGATCTCTTTTAGAAATTTACTAGTGTCGAAGATCGATAGTCTTCGCTGTCTTAATGCTTTGCATTTCCACAGCATGTGTTCTGCAGTTTTCAAGTGTTGCTTAAATAATCTGCATTTCAAATTTACTTTTAATAATACCATGGTATTCAAATGTTTCTTGAAAGTTTTGTGTCCAGTTACAAAGCTTAAGATTTTCGTTTGGCTTGTGTAGCGATGAACATAGAAAGTTTCTGATCTGTTTCAACTAATGACCTGAACTGCTTCTCCCTGAACTGCAGGACATAAGAACCTCCTCAAAAAAGCATAGCATGCAAGAGTAAATATTAATATTGCACTTTAAAGTCCAGTATTACAGTTCCATCAACCTGATAACATGCTATAAACTGTTACAAAAACAATCTTATGATATGCATAAACATAGATTTATTATTAAAGAGTTAAGTATTGCATAAAACATGTTAATATTCTTGCAACTGAAGTGGTGATAAGCTTTTTTCTTTTATTAATCGTAATTCATTTTTAAGAAAAAAACAATCAGTCCAATTTATACCATACTTGTAAATTGATACAAATTATATTTTTCTCCCTTTAAAATTCAAATTATGATATTACTAATATATATACATTAACTGAATTCAAAATATTAATTTTATATGGAATTAATATGATTCGTCTTTTTTCTTAATATCTCAATTTCAGTTCCAGTGGAGTTAAGGCTTTCAGTGGCAGAACTTTCCTCAAAGAATTAAAACCATAAAGACTTTTGTACATGCACTGTTTCGTAATTGTTTGAGAATAAACAATTATTTTATAATTTCTTTGGCTTATAAAGAATATTTTTTAGTACTTGTTATATAAAAACCATTTTGATATGCATTTTATATCACTCTTTTAGAATTAACAAAATTTACCATAATCTAAAGGAAAAATTTATACAAGTCTTAAAGTAAATTTTATTAATTTATTTATCATTTTCTTTACTTGTCAAACACTGGTTCATTGTAAGTATTGTATTATTAAAGTATAATAGAGTAATACTTTTTATAATAATTATAATCATACAGCCATTTTGAGTTTTAAAATTTGTTTTCGTATTGTTGTGTACTTATAATTCACATGTGAAAGTATATTTTTCGTCTTACCAAGTACATAGTCTATTCGAAAGTCGTATTTTTCCAAAATTAACTATATTAACATATTAGTTACACTTATCAAATGTGTTGGATTTAAAATTTGTTATTATTACCTGCATTTAATTATTTCATTAAATAAATAAACGTTTAAGTAAGTTTAACACATCATAACAGTTATGATAATTATTTGGCAGATCAAACAATTGGCTTGGAGACTGACACTGAAAACTATAAATTGTTCTATTAAATGTTTAAGGGGAGTCTGACTGGTTAAATGGACAAAAAAATCTATTTTATTTTAATTTCATTTTATATTTTCATTCTGGGATTAATTAGCTTTAATTTGACAACTTATTTAAAATGTTTGGAGTTATAGAAAATACAATATGTGAGTACAGGGAATACAGGGTTCAGGAGTTTATGAATTTGTATTTTTCATGGTTTTTTGCTCTAAACGCGTAGGTGATAGCCATGCGAGATGCAAATCATAAATGTTAAAAGTACCAAAGTAAATAGGGTTAAGGGAAACGTTCAATTTTACTCGAAATCTAAAACGTATAGTTTTTTTTTATCTAAAGAAGTAGACTAAAAATAGTTGTTATTAGGTAAAATAACAAATTTTTTATTATTGAAGAAGTTGGCAAAAGTGACAAAGTTTACACGTCCGAAACAAGTTTTTTAAGTAAGACAAATATTGAAGTAGGCCCTAGATAAAGTTCTATAATAAAAAATAATAAAATATTTTAAAACAATTAAATTAAGAAGTTGAGAAAATTCACACAATTTAAGGTAGATGCAATAAATTCAAGTTTTTACAAAAATGATAAATAGTAAAGTCAAGCAGGGATAGAGTAGAATTGTATTGGTAATAACCAGTATTTTAAATTAAGTAAATCAAAGTAGTACTAAATTACCACGTTTAACTAATTGTAAATTGTTAATACGGCAATGTTGTAAAAATGACTTAGAAAGTTTTCGGGTGTGCATTATAATATCATCGAAAACGTTACGCAGATCATCCGTCAAGGATTGAAGACTAACATAGATGTGTAACGCCTACTAAATGAGTTAACGCCAATTTAACTTTATTTGTGAAATCTGGAATCAATAGGCGAGTCAAACGGACATGATCGAACGGACAAGTATTCGAACCACGACCCAGGAAGAAATAGGATCAGCTGTAAACCAGATCCAGCTTTAAATCAACTGCAAAATCATCTGTAATTCCAACTACAAGCCGAAATCTCTAAACCAACTTTAAAAGCATCTGTACCAAAACATCACGATATCAGAGAACAGCACGCTGTCAAAAGACATCGGCTGACTTCGGCAACGGGACTTAGAACAATATGCACTACAAGCCGTGGACATCCAGCATCCAGGAACACCCGGTACCATCAACATCGGAGGATTATTCAAAGAAAACGCAAAAGGTCTGTGCAAGCGATTGTACTTTGTGCCCATAAATAATTTGCCTGATTAAACTCAAATAAATGTATTAAAGTACATTTTTAGTAGGTTTAGGTTTTTTAATTCTGGTAAATGTTTTATAGATCAAATTAATAAAATAAATGTATTAAAAAATAAAGTCATAAAAATAATAATTAAAATAAGTAAATTGAATAAGATAAATTAAATTAATACATGATATGAGATTAATTAATAAAAAGCATTATTAATTATAAAGTTCTATCCTCCAAGCCTGATAAGATAATTAATTTTGAATTGAATATTAAATTGTGTATAATTTGTATATTGAAACAAGTATTTTAAAGAACAGATTTTTAGGTTTTGCAAATTTTAATTTTTAAATAAATAAATTATTGATTTTTTAAGAACAAACTTGAGAGTAATAAATTACCTGTTATTTAGCTACCCATTCACAATATTCTCCTTTAGTGTTAAAATAATATATTAATTGTGTTTAGCTGTATCCAAAGCACAAATAAGTCTAGTTATAAATTCAGTTGAAGTGTTCTCACTGCTCAGAGGTTTAAAATAAAGAGTCAACGGAAAGTAAATTTAATTTTTGTTACTGGAAGTTTAAAAAAAATGTTTTAGTCAAAATATTTATAGGGATAAATATTTGGCAACCATTTACATCACTTAGACCTAGGTCATACATAATTTATTGCCAAAACCTTCCAGTGTAACTTATTCTACAACGATTATACTGCGATTAGTGTTACAAAAAAGTGTGCACGAAATTATTGTAAATTCATATCCCAACAAGGGGAAAAAATTGTTGTAGAATTGGCTTAACCAAAGTGGGAAATAAAAAGTAATCGTTGTAACAAATTTGTTCAACCAAAACCGAAGTGACTTCAACTTCTTTACCTTGAACATGTAACCAGACCGTTGACAATATATTATTCCAACCAACAGGCAGAGTCCCATCATATTGGCACATCGATAAAGACAATTTCTGAATGCCACACTGCCTTAAAACTAGATAGGCACTCCGAGACATTGCAATACATTCTTGGCCTCATAGATGTCTAGAAGTGACCCCCATGAGACTTCTTATTGGGATATATAAAGATGGAGATTTTATTTCTCTCAAACAAATGTGAAGACAATCAGGTGACATTTAAAACGTAACATAAATAAAAACGATACATGCAGTGTATTTTATCAAACATATTATAACTTATTAATTTACAACTATTCAATATTAAATTAGTTAGGGTATTATAATTAATTGCAACAATATAGAATACTTATTATTTAAAGACTGTAGTGTTATTGTTATTAATTCGTATAGAAAATTTCTTTAAAAGTCGAAAAAAGAACAGTTCGTGGTGAATTGTCAGAAGCAAAGAACTTTTCACATTATATATATTTTTTTAATATTAGGGCTATGCAAAGTGTATTATTTGTAATCCAACAAAAGTGCATCATTCTGCCTGGCGAGTAAATATAGCATATGTAAACATAATTCCAGTAACCTAAAACAAACAAACAAACAAAATCAAGCAATAGCATTGCCAACTATCAAGTTTAAGTAAGGTCTGAATACTGCCGAAAATAATGTCCTGTTTTCCATTAATAATTAAATGCGATTGTTAAATATTGTAAAATATTGATTACTATATTTTTTAAATGACGACAAACTTAACGTGAAATGTATCCGATATTTTAAAGTGTTGATTATTTTTAGTACAACAGTATATTTGTATATATTAAAAACAAACTTTGATATAATCTGACTAAAATATCCTATGCCACTGCTCGTTTCGTTCGCCAACCCCCGTGGAAAGTGCAGATACTAAAAACATGACCATAACAATAAAACAACTATGAATTATGAAGGGCAAAGTGACCCGAGGAGACGATACAAGGACAGAAGCACTACATACATGAGTATTTAGAATAAATCTCTGTATAAATGCAGTAGCAAGCAAAATCGTGCAACTTGCATCACTTGCGACTCCAAGTATTGCCTACTCTTAGGCATCTTGTGTTACAATGGATCGGGGTAGGGTTAGGGGGGCTGGCGGTGACCGTAGCATACGCAGTAATGCCAGAGTTTTTGCGTAAATTATATGAACTTTTTTAAATAATAGAGAGGTACTTATAACAATAATAATTACATTCAGCGTTAATTCATAACACTAGTATTTGAATAATACCCGTGTTTATTCGTATATATCTAACTGTACTGAACTAAATAAAATTAATCAACACAATGATAAGTTAACATACCATTTTTTTAAACAGCCAGTTTATAACTGAACAGAATTAAAAACAAGTGCGCGGCATACATAATACGACTTACACTATTTGGTTAACCAAAACTTGAAATTACCTTCAATGTAAATGGAAGATCTACTTTAAACAACCCATAACCTGAGAAGTGTGGTACCTTAAATTGGTTAAGATGGTACGTTGTCTGCAGCTAAAACAAAATAGTAATATATTTATTAATTATTCATTATTTAGTTTTTTAAATTCGAACTTTTTTAAAAATTATTAAGATAAAATGGTTTTTGTTTTATTGTATAAATTCATAATTTCACACATAAATGTTTTCACAAATCTCTAAATTCTTTAAATTTAGTTTTGGATTATAAAAATTATAAATAATAATATCAATATTATATTATTTATTTCATTTGTACGTACGTGAGTAACATATAATATAACACCTGGTTTCACCCATCATCTGTAATACACAAACCCAGTGTAGATTATAGTTTGGGGTTAAGTTCAATCGTTATAAAATTTCTTGTAAAGTTGATTTTTTTTAATATGCCTTATAGAACTAATGTATGCTGTAATATACGTTATAATATTTACTTTGAGGTTATAAACTGTATAAAAATACAACCTTTATCATCAATATATTTGTTTATACAAAATTTAAAGAAGAGATACCTATTCGTTTAGCTTCGGAAACATTCGTAAATTTTCGTATAACATCATTTGATCTATCAATATGAAATAAAAAGCTATTAAAAGATAGTATTTTTATTTAATTTAATTATACAATAACGTATTTATAAAAAATGTTTAACAAATAGGCCCACAGTTTCATAATAAAATTGTTATTATTGTACACATTTACCGAGTTAAAAATCCCGTCAGCATAGTTAGTAAGCCTAGACAAGTATTCCTTAATGTTGTTTTTAAATAGTTTGTTTTTTAAATGATGTATTTCTGATGTGTATCTAGTTAATCAGCCTGTAATTTTTCACGGTTAATTACTAGTTATTAAAATAATAATAACTATGTACTTTAACACTTATTATCTTGTTTGTTTTGTTTTTCGGTAAATATGTTGTTGAATAATATTTATGTAGTAAAATGATAATAAATCACCAACAAAATCAACGATGTATGTTAATATTTGTAATTTTGTTTATTTAACTGATAAATCTTTAATCATTTTAGTTTTCAATTTTCAGTTACGGTATTAAAAAACTTTTATTTGTTGAGGAAATATTTTGTATAATTTTGATAATACTTACCATTTTCGTATCGTTGGGTTTCAGTATTTTATTTTGCCATTGTATACGCATGTAATGCAACATTAAGCTAACTCTATGAGCCTGAAAATTATAATACTTATTAATTAATTTTACAAACTTTACAACAAGCACAATACAATAGCTACATCTACAAAAACAGTGACCAAATATTGTCTGATATCAATTTGACAGATAAAGGCCTATTTGTTTTTATCATATAATAATTCATACAAAAGTGAAGTAAATATATAGTCAATACACAATCTTGAAAACCCCTATTACAAGTTACAAGGTTAATAAATCCCATTAAATATAATAACAGACAAATAGAGTAATTTCCTGTTATTAGTTATTTGTTTTAAGACAGATAAATCGATAGCTATTAACCAGGTTCGAACCTACGAGGTTCCCAGTGTAGCAGACTGGGCTAATGTCTTTAGTATCTCAGCAACCCCGCTGCCCCTATTATTTTGTAACAATATCCTCAACATAAAAATATGATATTAATGCCAAACTCAAAAGGTTCTTAATATTATGATAAATTTAACCAATAAGTAGAAATTAATATAGAGATTTTAGCGTTGACCCCTTTTCGAATTGCGTTCGCTGTTGTAGCACAAATGTTATAATTGAATGCATCAAACACTACTTTAAATATCACAGAAAATAATCTTTATACTTATTGCAATAAAATTTGTTAAATTAATATTGCTAAACATTGCACAACTGTTGTATTGTTAAGGAATATGATTTAGGACTACGCACTTTGGTTGTTAGACTTCCTTCCGTCTGTTTGGGCATGGCTAAAGGATGTTCAGCTTAAAGGGTTGTTCTTATTTTATTTCTATGTATTTGTGTTCTATCAGACTCTGCCAATGTATAGCATATGTGTAACATAATTTCTCAAAACAGTCAATGACCACATCCAGTCTTTACTGCTCTTTCACCAAAACAAAACTCTTCGTTAACTGATGACTAACCAAAGTCTTGGTGTAAGTTTCTTTAATAATTTTCTTATTTTCACGAACTTTCTGAAATAGCGTTTGATGATATTTCATCTGATGTTTGATTTCAGCATCTCTGCTATAAGATTCTCCAATGATAAATTTACTACTTCACTCAGCTAGAGTCTGATGAGTTCATTTCTGTATGGAATCCAAGACGTTTTATGTGGAAAGTGTGTTCAACAAGATTGCATAATAATTATTCAAATAAATGCATGCTGTAAGTACCCGTTACTAGTCACAGCCTGATTTAGGTGACAATTATTCTTACTGTTTTATGGTTCTTACTGTTCTTACTGATTTTATGGTTGGGCATCAGATGAAACATTGCCTATTTTTGGTCAAACAACAACATAAAAATTTTGAAATTTACCACAACAAAAATCAAATTGAAATATTTATATACTTGTACTGTACATTCAATTATTCGAGATTTATTTGTGTACGAACGCATTACGCTGGAATCTACGATATCCTTTAAAATGGCAAAACGGTTTGTGTGTATGAAACATTGTATTGATCGTGTTTACTTTAATTATAAACATTTTATTAATTATTTCAAATAGTTTTATAAGGAAACATCATGTTGATTACCTCATTGACAACTTGTTGGCATCTGTTCGCAATAAACACCAGTCGAATCAACACATTGCATACGTGTATTATTATTACAACCTGTGATAAAATGTCCCTATGAAGTAAGTCCAAAAGAAAATATGCCAACAAAATGGACCGGACTATAAAATCAAAGAATATTATTATGAAATCAAGTCTAAAATTATTTTCGAGTTTATGATTAAAACTATGTACATCTTCCAGGTCAGCCATTATTTTTTCAAGCTTGTAAAAATTGGTAGAATTTATAACATTACTTTTTTGTAGACTAATTATTTTATTGTTAATACTACTATACGATCTTTCTGATATTAGGAACATAACTGATATTAACAATTCTTTTGCAAACGAAGCTGTATATACCCAGTTGTAATTCAACTCCCGAATTATCCCTAAAGTATCACATTGAATGCTATAATAAATTGATTTTGTAAATACTAGGAGCTGAAACGCCATAAGAGATATAAAACTTTTTGGAGAAATGTTGTCCTCCTCTAATAAGTAATGGTACAGCTTATAAAATTGTGAACTTAAGTCCAGAAGTAACCTGCGACTGTAGATGAGGGATGTTAAAACAGAGCAGGAAGAACTGAGGTAATGAAACACGAGTAAAATTATAAAAACACGATCAGAGTATGGTGCAGATTCCCAATTGTATCTTTGATACACTCTGTAAATTCCAAACATATCCAGGATAACGAGCAATGAGCTCATTGTATATGCTACGGCACATAGGGATACAACAGGGTTATCTGAAAATAACAAAACAAAATACTTCAAACTTCTATTAAAAGGTTAATGAAATTGAATCATAATATTTATATTATTACATAGTTATAACATCTAACAAATGTGAATTTGTGCATATTTGTGATTTTGCTAGTACGAGACAGTTAGTATAATATTAACAAAACTTAAAAAAATACTACAAACATGAAGTTATATTTTTAATTTTATTATCGAGAGTAGTTGACAGCTTTGGGCGTTTCTTATTTAAATCTTTGGTTATTGTTTATTACCAAGTTGGTCAGTATCTTTAATTAAAATGTCTGCAAATTCAATGATGAAATGAAGAGAGTATGATTTAGAGTTCACGTCAAAGTTGTGGTTAGTGCGGAAATATATTCCCGAATCCTTAGGCATTAAAATACAGTATGCGTTGAACAGTACTGAATTTAACTTGCTGTTACCACCACACTTAGTGCTAGCAACATCAATAGTTTGGTGTAGGCTTAGTTAACAATACAATTATTTAGTTATATTATTATTTGCAATTTTTGGAAAATTGTCTTTATAGCAGATGAAAATGTGTATATTGCTGAGTAGTATTTATTTGCATATGTACTTTGACAAACAAACTGCCATACTTAATTTTTAAACACTTTACAAATACATTTCGTGAGTACTTTATTCACTTTTCACTTAATAATACAATTATGAGAACTTTTTCATAAAATTCGCAGGAAGTATTGCAATCTCCGAAGAGATCCGAAGTTTTCAAATCCGGCAAACATATTTGAAAATGGATATTAGTTTGACGTCTATGTAAAATTTACAAATTACTGATTCTATTTGTTTACTGTACAGCGTTTGGGTGATGTTGCGTACAATAGTTAAGGTACTGATTTTTCGTCAAATCTATAGCTTATATAGCTTAGTTGTCATGGTCTTCTTGAAGTTGCATCGACAGCCGGGCAACTTGTACACATGGATAAACACTGTTGTATATAGCCTGTTCATTCTGCACGTGTAACAGTATGGTTCGCAGTTCTTGCAAATTTTATTCTGAGCCGGTATTTTGTGTAAGATCCTCTCTCATTCAACCAGGTTCAATAAGAGTTACTCGAATTACACATTTTGTAATGGATTTGAAAATGTTTTTTTTTTATTTTTGCGGGGGGGGTTTAACATATTACAGATATCTCGCTTAGTTCCCAAGAATTCAACATCAAAACTGAAGATTTATATTTAAGTATTGCAGTTTTATTTGAACAACTGCACTTAATTTGTTTATAAACTTGTTTGAGAATCTACGTGAATGTTACAAATATTGTTTAAAAGTCATTAGAAAGATGTAGACAATTTCACATATAAATAGTCAAAAAAATAATTGGCTATGTATGGTATGTTTTATTTTCTTAATTTTGTAATTACTTATTCTATTCATTACTGTTAGTTCATGATCATACTGCATTTATTTGATAGTGAAGTACAGCTTCGAGGATTATCACTCAGACATAAAGACGTTTCACTACAAAACCATGCAAATAATTCTTAATGCAAAATATGCAATTTGAAACATTTCAGAGCTTTACAAAAGGTCTAACTTTATCCTATTTTAAACTGACAAGACAATAATTAAGAAGTGCGAAGAAATATTGTAGTCAATCGTTTCCTTACCTTGTTTTATGTGTTGCTTTTGTATGCGGTTAGTTTGAAATTTCACATGATAAACCCCGAAAATTTTGCAAAAGTAGTACATTACCACGAAACAAAAATGAACTCTTAGCTTCCTGAATTTACCCATGTTTGTGCACCCTTTTAATACGGAATTTTAAAAGCTAATACTGTTAAGCGTAAAACGCAGGTCTAAAATTGTTGAGTAGGGAATTATAGATATTGACATATTGACTAAACATCGTTGAAACTAATACAACACACTTTCCTAAATGGAATCGTGCCACTTTTCAAATCGATATCTTAGGTATAGGTATTAGGTAATAACAATTTACATTGTAAAACAGTAAAATGGTTTAATCTGTTTCTAAGATATGTATACGCGTTCGTCATCCATTCATAGATTAATTAATTATGCTTCGTCTTCGAACTTAAATTTTTCTCCTCCAGCTTTTATTTATTTTGACACCAAATATTAATTCTTGTGTAGCCTACTATTGTATACATTATATAAAGTGGAGCTCTTCTCGGAAGTAAATTTTATTTGTTTAATCCTTCCTTCGTTGAAAATTTAAAATGTTTCAAAACTTCTTATAGAGAATATTTACCATTCAAATACTTTCCATGTTTATGGCTATTGTATACCTAATTTCCACTTCTAACTCTACATTTGTTTTTTTTTTTAATTAAACGAAATCAAAACAGAACAAACTTTCTAGTAACTGCTTCTAAACTGTTTCTCCAAAACATATATGCTGACATTTCACTAAATGATTCGTTTTCCTGTTGTTGTTACAAGTAATAATGTTACAAACTCTTTTATTCAAACATCGAGCTAGTGTTTCCTGTGTTTCTGTTAATAGAATTTATATAGACCTCAAGTAGAATGACTTAATTTAAAATACCACACTTGATTCAATGGGGTTTGTAAAAAACCTCGGAGTTGTCATACTTTCTACGGATTTTACTGAAATCTTTTAAACTTTCTTTAGAACAGCGAGTATAAAAACAAGTTAAAATAACAAACCAAATACGTTAAATAATTCAAACTAATTTATGTGCTATGATACACTTGTCTGAAGAATAGTATTTAAATTTGGGATGCAGTTCCCAATAAAAAATAAAGAAAAAGTGCATGTTTATGTTATTTTCCTGATTAAGAAGTTACAAAGTTTTGCTGTCATAATCTGCAAGTCAGGAGGATAGGATGCAAAAATAAACTATTTAATTAATTTTAAAACAAAACAATTAACAAATATAAAATTACGGTATAGTAAATAAGTATAAATAAATTCAATAAATAAATATACAGATCCCTTCAATATATCAATAAATAAAATAAAAATCTTAACTTTCATAAACACTACAAGATCTAGTTTTCAAATGCTTGGTTTACACGATGCATAGTACTTGTCACTCGCACTAAGCACTTAGTAAATAGAACAGGTTTCTATTCACTCGAACTCCCACTAAGCACTAATCACTACTGTTCACACGTGTGGTATTAGAGCGAGTGCCAAGTACTAGTCATCGTGTAAACCGGGCATAAGTATTACTTTGAACTCTAACACGACGCTTGAAGGTTAAACAAGATCAATAATCGTCACCCAGCACTGTATGTATGGCTTGGGTAAGTAAAACCTCATACCCACATATTTTAATTTATCACACTCAAAAGTAGTTGCTTCATAGATAGCACGTTGTGACAATAATAGTGGTAGTCCTCATGCCACATCAGAAACACATGAGTTAGCATGGAATGGTAGAAATAGTCGCGGGAAACCACTACGACTACTAGTGCACACTGACAACATCCACAAAAGTTAATTGTCTTTCACGTTTCTTAATTTACTGTCGTAAATTGCAATTTAAGCACCCCTCCCCCACTATCTTAAAAAAGCCCCTTTTACTTTAGAGTTAAAATCGGATGTAGTTGAAATACTTTTTATAAACATGTGGCTTCCGTAACTGCTGTTTCTGTGTTTAACTCCAGAGTAATCAGAATAATTCACCTGAGCCAAATTCGTTGTAGAGAAAACATAATTTACTCTACTAGGGGGTTGGGAAATACATATCCTGTATAGACTGTAAGGCTCTCTTGTAGTTGGACATCATATCAGTAGATGTTCAGTCGAAAGTAAAACAGTAATTAATGCCTTAAATAATGCATACCTATACATATACAGTATCTGAGCTGTCCAAAAAGGGACAAAGCACAATTTATTTTCATACCGACACCTACATGTATGGTGTACGAGACCCAGAGTGTTGAGGGTTCGCTGAACTCTAACTCAAAATGGTGCACTGCATTGATGACGAACCAACACGTGTTTCAGGGGAATGAACAAATGTATTTCATTATAAGTCCTACTTCTTGATCACAATAATTTAATAAATGATTTTTTTTTTGTTTTACCTTGTGTTTTGTGATCTAGCGTCCTTTTTTGTATATAATGTATATATCCAACAAATGTATAACAAATGTATATATCCTAAGCTACACATGTTGGACAATTGCAGTTGTTGCCTTATCAACCAGAAGAACACATATCAAGCATGGCAATGATATGCCCCTTTCTCAAGTCTGATAGTCACGTTATGGATTGAATGAATCTTATTTAAAGCAGAAGTCCTAGCAGACTTGAATAAACAACATCTCCCATAGTCAATCCCTAAAAGAATATCCTCGATCAAACTATGCAAGGTAGTATCATGTAGTATCATGTCCTATCAGCTCCCCGAATTTAGTCGTTTACTCATTACATTTCCAGAATGTGTACTACAGCGGAGTTTTAGTTGGTTTAAATTTAGAATCTAAGAAAGGTGGTGATTTAATAAAGGATCTGAAAATTTGACACTGTTATAGGTTTGTAGTGGTGTTTCATTCAAACATAGGATTGCAGTTGTG
>JAGFPH010000019.1:562007-584128 GCA_018207615.1 Philaenus spumarius
ATACTATGTTTTAATCTTTTGTTCTAGGCGAAAGTATTGTGTTGTCTAAAGTAGGACATCTGGCTGGAGCTCTTCAACTTTTACTAAACGTCGTTTTCATGTACAAATTATACTTTTATGATAGTTGGTATGTAAAGTCTCCTTCAAAAATAATCATACTTACAATATATACTCTTCATTACACAATTTCAACCTGCGCCATTTTGACTTCTTATTTCTATTCGGGCAAACTGCTCTGTTTTAAACTGTTTTACAAAAATTATCGCGAACTCTTAAACTATTCACGAATTTATTCTACAAGATTTATTTTCTTCCTGATGTTTCATGTGTATTTATTTACTACATCTATCTATCACACTATTAAATATAATACTATTTACTATGGCATAATGGAGTTCTTTTATGTTCTGATTCACACGGTTTCATTTGCTAAGGAACTATTAATAACTGTTATGTGCTACATATCGGAAAAGTCTTTCGAAACCATTAACACAAAACTACGAGTTCTCAGTAAAGTCAGTTTTCCAGTCAATGGTTTACAAAAGCTTAATGAAATAATGTCAAAACTAGAAGAAGTGGAAAGCTACACAACCCAAATATCACAACATTTTACATTTGATTTTCTGTACATATTTATTGATTTCATCTTAAGATCTGTGATTTATGTATATTTTATGTTGAGTTTGAAAAGACAAAATTATAACAACGTATACGCAACTTGTTTACACACAGTCAACGTCCTAGTCCGCCTCGTGTATGTTGCTTATCACTGTCAGCAAGTACTTGATAAGGTGAGCGATTAAAGTAAATTATTAGATTCGTTTGTAGAAAATCGTAGGAAAAATATATTAGTTTCTTTATACTTTTAAGAAATTTAACTTGTACAAAAAACTTTATAACCTATTTGATATTTTTAATTAAAAGTTGTAACATATATTTTCTTTTCTAATTAACTTATCTTTAAAAGTGAAAGAAAAACAATTTTACCAAGGAAGAACAAAAGAAATCAATGATTATTTATTACTATGTAACAATACAATTCAATGAAAATACCCACAACATAATAGCTAATTTAACATGAAAAGTCTTATTCTCGGGGCTGGTATCCGTTTGCAGTGATATTCAATCAAGTATTAATAATAAAAAAACACGTTTTGAAAATGTTCAGTTATAGTCTGGCAAGTTTTAGGTTAATTTAACACTGAAATATTATTAGTAATACCTCACCACACTTTAGATAATCTTCAACAATTTCGTGATATCTTTTTTTCTCCTATCGAGGTTTTCTCCTTACAGGTTAATCAAGATTTTCTATTTCGGTTGGGTCCTTTTGTAGTCTGTAACATTAACGGTCTGGCTTCTCTCCGCAAATTTTTTACCCTCCTTCCTTGCTGTTTTCTTCCGTTTTCCAGCTTTGTTGCGGGTCTTGCCATATTTCAATTTGTCAGCTGTTACGTACGTAGGCTATTTTTAGCCGGTCCTTAGTTCGTACAACATGTATTGATTTATTTCTATCAAACTTTTTGAATAGTATTTATATTTATTATTTTTAGGAGTATGTAGTCTTTATAGAAATGGCGTTAATTAATCGTTTTATGCCCGTTTACAAAAGTTAATTGTGATTTTTCTTGTTTTATAACGATTCTGAACAGCTGATGCATTCCCGTATGCTGGTACTTCGTTAATGATCCGCGAGAGCGCTCTTCATTCATCTACTTCTGACTTTATCTTTATCAACTGTTCTCGATTGACTCGCTCGTTAATTTAAATGTACTTATTCATGCGTTTATTGACAGAAATATGACAGTTTTTTTTTTTGTAATTATTAATATTTGTTTTAAATTAGGTGTTAGATTTTATAATTCTTTACAAGTTATTCCGAAGCGAACATAGATGTACTATTACAAAGTTACCATTAAATAATGATTACTCGATATAATTATGGAGATTATAGTCATTTTAATTTAACAAGACAACAATACAATATTTTTATTCGTTGAGAACTTCTAAGGATGTGTGTACTAATATACTCGTATTATTGTAAGACTCTAAACCAGAATTGAGTTGTGTTAGTCATTTAACTCATATAAAGGTTTAGACAACGAGCACGAACAGTAGTACGGTCGTATTTTGTCCAACACTCGTTGAGTGAATTGCAAGTTAGAAAACTGTCGATACTTCAACACGATCACTTTTTGTCATTGACGGTGCGGTTTCGTCTCAGTGAATATACACCCAGGTGTTGGTCATTTAACACATTTAAAGGTTTAACCAACGAGCACGAATAGTAGTACGGTCGTATTTTGTCCAACACTCGTTGAGTGAATTGCAAGTTAGAAACCTGTCGATACTTCAACACGATCACTATTTGTCATTGACGGTGCGGTTTCGTCTCAGTGAATATACACCCAGGTGTTGGTCATTTAACACATTTAAAGGTTTAACCAACGAGCACGAATAGTAGTACGGTCGTATTTTGTCCAACTCTCGTTGAGTGAATTGCAAGTTAGAAACCTGTCGATGCTTCAACACGATCACTATTTGTCATTGACGGTGCGGTTTCGTCTCAGTGAATATACACCCAGGTGTTGGTCATTTAACACATATAAAGGTTTAGGCAACGAGCACGAACAGTAGTACGGTCGTATTTTGTCCAACACTCGTTGAGTGAATTGCAAGTTAGAAACCTGTCGATACTTCAACACGATCACTTTTTGTCATTGACGGTGTGGTTTCGTCTCAGTGAATATACACCCAGGTGTTGGTCATTTAAAACATAAAATTATAACTAAAAGAGAATAGAGTGTTTTATTTCATGAAGTTTGTGTCTTCTTTTTGGGCTTGCCAATCATTAAAAATGGTCTTAAATTTATTTTAAAACTAGCTAACCCGTACGGCGTTGCCCGTGGTTGTTGGTATTTTCAGTCTTTTTGACGTAATTGTAATTCTTTTTAAGTGTTCGTTGAATACCTGTGCGTATCCTACTGTGGTCATGAAAAAAGTCTAAGCTATTTAGGAAAACACTGAAAATAAAATTGTATTCCTGTAAACTACTATCTAACATGAAAAAGCTTTAAATATATCGTTTTAATTTATAGTTTTTACTAAGTTTGACTTTCACTTAATTTCATTGACAATGTTGCGAGCACCTACAGCATAAAAGGAAGCTGCGTACCAAATTTCATTCCAATTCGTACTTATAGGGATGTTTAGTAACTTTGACCCCCCAAACCGCCCTAAAATTTGGAATTTCTTTTAACCCTTTCTTAGCGAGGGTTTAAATTAGCTGGGGGTCGTAGAAAATATATTTGAATCACTTTGTAACATCCGCGTTAATTTAGGTTGTAACAAACTGGTTCAAATAGAGTTTGTAATTTAAAATGTATAGGCCTAATTAGTATAAGATATATATTGTTTAGTATTTAAATATACAATATACAGTATATATCAAAATAAAGCTACGAATGTGATATTTTAATGGCATTTAGTTTAATTCAGATGGTTTGTTTAGTTTTCAATAAAATATGTTTAAACTCGTGTATGTTTATGGTTATGCATGGTGTCAAATAATTTGTTTGTTATTATTATTATTGATAGCAAAAATATGTTTTGAAAAGTATTAAAAACTTCATAGTTATGATATATTTTATATAAACAATATTTTAAGCAGCATATCTCTAAGTAGGCCTATATAGATATTTAATAACCAATGTTCGAGTTGAATTATAATTCTGTAAGCAGTTTTATTTGTGTTTGTTTATAGTTTTTCAATCTAACCTTAAAAAGCTGTTGGTTTTGAAGAGTATTAAAGTGATTATAAATCTGCTAAGTAATGTTGCTATGGTAATACATGTAAACAAACATAAGCTTTTTATACGAACAGCTGTTTTTGTGATCTATGGTTTTGAATTCATACAATAGATGCTGTTCAGTTTCTTCCAAATTTGAAACTTTTTCGGGAAACTTTTCAAACTTTTCTTTACGTATAAACCTTCTATGACCTACTACAAACATTTTAAGACCAAAAATAGCCAAATCGGTCCAGCCGTTCTCGAGTTTTAGCGAGACTAACGAACAGCATTTCATTTTTATATATATAGATTAGTTTTTATTGTTTAGAAATGTTTCGTGAATTTTTTCTGAACTTCAATAATCTAAAACAATTACATTAAAAATAAAAATATTACCGTTAAAAACATCTTTAAATAAAAAACAATTAAAAATATTCAGGGTAAACATATTAAAACCAAAATCAAATAATTATAATGGCTGCTATTTAAATTAAATAAATAATACACACATTGTTTATGGTAGCTATATATCCAGTTTTTTTACATTGTTCAAATTTGGTCAAAGAAACACAAATCCGACGTGTTTCAAAAAGCAGAATCTAATTCTTATTAAGGTATTGAGAGTAGACCTATTAATACAATTAGTTTTTAAAAGTTATTTTAGTTGTTAATGTTTTTAATTTTTAATTCAATGTTTTTAGATTGCCGAAGAAGAGAAATAAAGTTTTTGTTAAAATAAATTAAGATTATTTTGAAAGGTTGTCCAGCGCAATAGAGTAGAAAACTTCCTTTCAACAGGCGTCGACCTTCAAGCAGAGTAAACTCATTTTTCCGTCTCTCTTCGTGTCTCTTTCAATTGTCTTCTTCTTCTTCTTCTAGCGTTAGAGGTATAATTCCCAGATCGCTATTAGAAAATACGTTAAACATTTTTAGGTTAGTCACTGCATCCAAATCAAGAGGAGGAAGATTAAACACAGTATGGTAGAAAATGGGCACGGACGTCATAGGCATGACCTACGGACTAACCGTGTGTTAGACAACATATTTCCGTGCTACGGTGCGTGTTTGTTGTCTAGAGCTTCTCGAATATAACACCCGAGGTTTCAGAAAGTTATATCAAATAGACGTAGTATTTACCATACAACTACAAGAAGATATATTTGGTTAATTTTAGTTCAATAATTTATAAAATCCACAATAAATAAGAATGTGTATGATCCACGTGTATGATCGTAAATATTCATACAATTGTAACCATTAATCATAAACAATGATACGTTTATACTATTAATGCCATTTTGTAATACTGTGGCATATGATCTGATACTTAATACTAACTTAGAAATTTATTTTAGGCAGAACACACATGCAAAGAACTACATCTGATTCGTTTAAAATGGATAAGAACAGTACAGAAATATGAAATGAAAAAGGTCAGTATTTTGTAAAAATAATTCTTCTTCTATTTCATTATATATTTTACCCAAACGAGTTGAGGGAACTGTATTTTTAAGTTTAAATTTATTTGAATGTATATTTTAATCTAAGAAAGAGTACTGCATTTACTCGCTCCTCACTGTATTTACTGAATATCTACTGCATTTTATCACTCATTCTGATTGATACAGGGTGGGTGAAAAGTCTGAAAACGGCTTAATATTTCGTATACAAGGAAAATATGAAAGTAGATGTGATTGAGGAATCTACTCTTTGTAAACATGCTATTTTATTAAAATGTAAAACATTTGGTCTATCTTGAATCCGCCATTTTGAAAGTTATTATTTTTTTTAAATAGGAAAGTAGTCATGTGATACACCATTTCAATGGAGAAAAAATCAATGGTGAAAACCTCACATCCATATCTCAAACCGTTCTGAAGATTTACATTAAATCATATCATTTAGTGTAAAAATGAAATAAAGTATGCCTACATTGAACGTCTTACCTATCAAATTGCAATTAAACAATTTCAGAATTGAACATTTGATAGAACTAAACATTATCAGACAATAAAATCATAAGGTATTAATTTAACACCAATTTTAACAATAAAGAAAAAATAATAATAATGATATGATTATTAAATTAATCATATTTAAATGACATGATTCAGTGTAAATAAGTTCAAATATCTTCAGAACGGTTTGAGATAAAATGGATGTGGGGTTTTCACCATTGATTTTATCTTAAAATTCTGCATCGAAATAATGTTTCACATGACCACTTTCTTATTAAAAAAAGTTACATTCAAAATGGCGGATCCAAGATGGCGGACCAAATTTTCGACATTTTAATAAATTTTTTTTTTACATAGAGTAGGTTCCTCGATCACATCTACCTTAAAATTTTCCTTATATACGAAATATTAAGCCGTTCTCAGACTTTTCAACCTAAATTTTATCATTTTATTTTGGTTTATTAAATATTTTACAATAACGAGTTGAGTGAACTGAATTTTACGGTTTTATTTAGTTCTGTATATTTTAACATAAGAAAGAAGTAAAATTAACTGTATTTTATGATTTTATTCAGTTTTATTATATATTTTAGCATAACAAGCGAAGTGCACTGTATTTCACGGTAAAATTTTATTTTGTTGTATATTTTAAACGCAAAAAAAGTATTTTAATCGTGTATTTTATCATGTGATTTCATTATATATATGCGAACCTAACGGGTGGAGTGTTTTGTATTTTATGGTTTAATTCTATTTTTTGTTTAGTTTTACTCTAAGAAAGAGTGAAGTTTTACGGTCTAATTTTATTTTGTTTGTACATTTTAATCTGAAAAAGAGTGAAATGCGCATTATTTTAACATAAAAAGTAGAGTGTACTGAATAGAAACTGTAATCAATATAATGTACATAGTATACTATTTATGGTAAAACTATTTGTGTTCTTTGAAGGAAGTATTATTTAAAACGATTACACTCAAACCATATGAATTATTTAAGCAAAGAAAGATTAATTAAGATAATCTACTTGCCGAGCTAAGTATTATGTTTTCACAACGAAGTTTAAGTTTTAAGGCAAACTAAACGAAAACCTCAAATATAATATAAAGTGAGTGTATAAATCAAAGCAATTCGTTAAGTAGTTTTAAAGTAAGATATATTACGAAAATGTAATTCTATTTTTTGGTTCTTGGAATAACTCATTAATAAGCTGTATTATTAATTATAAACTAATTGCTGATACTATCCTTATAAGATAAGAAGTAACCGTCATAGGGCTACGCTAAGATATACAGCGTGTTGTTTTAGTAAGTAGACAACCTCTATATTGAATTGATTATATGAACCTGCAATGTGCAGCATTCATATTTTGAATGTGGTGTATGACTGCTGTATCTAGTGCCCTTCTTTTCAAAGGGGGCGAAATGGGGGTAAGTTAAGATTTCAAATGGTAAAGGGGATCGAGTGACAACTCGTTTGGAAAAATCTATTGAAAAGAATACGATTGGCGAGAATAGAGTTAAAAAATGTCACTTCGTTTAGAAATGGCTTCAAAAAACGTTCCAAAATAGAAAAAAATGCGGTAGTACAATAGACAGTGTTCTAAGTGATTAAAAAAATACATTCATTTTTTAACGTGAACTGCACAACAAATTTGCACGAACAGTGATATTTTGGTTTTGATTTTTTGGAGGGGAGAGGGATTATTTTAAGAAAATTGGGTCTAGTAACGCATCATGTGAAACGTCCGGTGAAAAAAATCATCGCCATAAAAAGCTTTTCAATAAAACAAAATTCAAACCCAGCCGTTATTTTTTTAAGTGATTTGGGTAATGTAAGGTAGGCTACTGGTAGCTTTGTGATGTAAAGGCTTTGGTAATGACAAACATTTTTCTAAATGTAATATCTAATTTTTCAGTTTTTTATTAGTTTTAATAAAAAGTTTTACACTCAAAATTAGTATTGTTAGAAATTTTAGTTATCTGTTGTAATATACAAATAATTAAATATAAAATATCTTACATTTATAGCATTTGCTCGAAATGGCTTCCATTTGATTCCATACAATGATAAGGTCTAGCTTCAAATTCTTCCCTTACTTTAGTCACAGTTTCAGGACTGATTCTTCTACACTCATTTTGAATTCTTTCTTGTAACTCCTTTAGGGAAATTGGTTTAGTGGTTTAAATAACTGACTTTAAGTGTTCCCAAGGAAACAATCCAATGGATTCAACTCAGGTGATCTGGCTGGCTACTCGATCGAACCCCTTCGACCTATCCACGTTCGGGGGAATCGCTGATTTAAGAAATTGCGGACTATTAATGAATAATGAGGCGGAGCACCTTATTGCTGGAAAATCTTCTTTCATTTTGTAAATAGTCCCCATCACTGCCCATCTGATTTTCAATCAAATTTTCTTGAGAAGAGACAACTTTATTTTGCAAAAGCTGCGATTACCTTTCACCAGTAAGATTACCACCGATGAAAAAGGGTCCTATGGTAGTGTTCCCTAGTATTACAGCCCATACATTCAGTTTTAAAGGATGTTGTGTGTGTTCTTCTCGAAACCAATGCGGGTTTTCCTGATCACAATAACGCATGTTGTGCCTGTTCACAGTACCATTTAATATAAAACTAACTTCACCTGAGAACAGAATTTCGTTTGTAGAACTGGTTCCATTGTCTATTCTTTGTACGACTTCACAAAATTGAATTTGTCTGTCAAAATCATCGTCGCTTAACTCTTGTACAAGGATGACTTTGTATGGATGAAACTTGTAACGTTTAAGAGTTTTGAAAACTGTACTACTTAGAATGTTTCTGCGAGCAATTTCTCTATCTGACCGTATAGGATTTCTTGTAATTTCAGCCAAAATTCCAATTTCGGTTAACTCGTCAACTTTAGGATGACCAGAATTTTTCTCGTCCTCAACACTTCCAGTTCGAAGAAACTTGCTTACTAATTTCAATACACTCTGATGACAGATTATTTTTTCAGGATGTAATTCGTTAAAACGATTGGCAGTTGCTCGTGCTGATCTTCCTCTCTCCCCGTACAAGAAAATTAACTCCACTCTTTCTTCAATTGTACATTTCATTTTAACAATGTTTTTTTAAATATCGTTAATGATGTGAAAATAAAGCCTAACTGAAGTACAAGTTACAAACACATCAACAAAGAATTTCTAGTGACTGAGTAGTTTCCAGTGTAGTTGGACTTCCTCCTCTTATACTCGGAAAACCCAAAGAGATAACTGTCCCAAGTTTATCGTTACCTACTGATGAGGCAGTACACAATGATTGAATGATAACAATTTCAGGTATTTCCATGTCAAAGCTCCAAGAAAGCTTTTTATAATGTCTAGTGAGCTGCCAATCATCTTCTTTTGAAAAGATCTATGTCACTAGACTGACTTTTCTTTAAAAACTTTTTCCATTCCCCCCTGCCTCCCCAATAGCCAATTATCACGGCTTATGCAAATTTGTTTTGCAGTTCAATTGAAGTTAACGTAAAAATGGATTTAAAAAAAATCACTTGTCTGTTGTACAACCTCATTTGTTTCTAATTTGGTACGTTTTTTGTCGCCATTTCTAAAAGAGGTGAGATTTTTTAACTTTATTTTTGCCAATCATTTTCTCTTCAATAGATTTTTCAAATGTGGTGTCACCCGACCCCCTTTACAATTTGAAAATCTTAACTTACCCCCATTTCGCCCCCTTTGAAAAGAGGGGCAATATATTACAGCAGTCATACACCACATTCAAAATATAAATGCTGCACAATGCAGGTTCATATAACCAATACAAAGAAAATTATAGTGTGTTTTCTTACTAAAAAATCACCCTGTATAACAAGATGAACTTATATAATAATTATATATAATGCGTTCCCTAGTAAAATTACAACACTTATTATTAAATTTACTATTCATTGTGTTAAGTTTAACTATTGCGGTCAACAATTGAAATTTTCCTGTTCTATATTTGATAAAATCATTCTTTAAACTACGGTAACAAACAATAATTATTAGTATGTAAGCTTAAATTAAAATTTTTTAAACAATATTTACTACTGTGAAAATATTAGAAAACAATTTTCGTAAATACAAGTTATTTATTAAGTTAAATGATGAACAAATTACGTCAACTATTTATTTTTAAAAACAAATAATAAAAAAATGGTATCCATGACTAAACCTATCATTATAAAATATTTGAGTTAAAATTAGTACAAAATTTTGCATTTAAATGCGTATTCCTAAGGAATAAAATACATTTTAATACTCCTCAACAGAATAAAACAATGTTTGTTTACTCTACAAGTAATTGTATCAACCCAATTATGTTCCAGGTAGGAATATTGTATCTTTACCCCAAACAAACCAGAATACCTCGGTTTTCTGGCTGCGGTTTATTTGAAGTGAATCTTCCCTTCACGATAAAGGTAAAAACAGTTCAAAGTAGTAATTGTATCCTTATTTCTTTACCAAAATAACAAAATAACATAATTTGTATTTTTTTTCTTAAAATCTTGTAATTAAAATTTTAAAAAATATCTTTACCCAAACATGCGCTCAATATTTAATGTTGTTTGAAGGTCGTGATTACTGTACTGTGTCTTATAACACCTTCGTAAGTCAAAAGTCTTATGTCTGTCTATTACTTTATAGGAACTACCACACAGCACAAATATGCTCACTAGAGTGTACTCAGTATATTAAAATAGCATATGACCCTTGTGCCAGGAACATTTCAGAATATACCTAGCACATGCTCAGGAAAAGTAAAACTCAGTATGAATACTCACAGTGCCTAGCACGTCCTAGCAAATGCTTAGTACATTCTCAGAATATCCTGATCACTTATTACTAGTAGTTCTGTGAACAGTAGGTTAGACCTCGCTCGATGAAATAACAAATGCGGTTTTGAGCTTATGTTAAAAATAGTGTGCCAGTAAGGAAGTAAGCAGAAGGTTTAGCCAGTGAAACATTATTTTGCAATTCCCGCGATTCCGGCGTTTCTAGTTCTCGTTTTTTACTTTTCTTGAGCTATAACTGCTAAAGATTTTCTTTTAGGGGGCATTTATTTAGGTTAATAATCCGTAAGATAGCTAAACATATCGCGTTATTAAGGGAATTAAATATTTACATACTTTTAAATAACTAAAACTTAACAATGTATTTACAGTTCCATATCATATTCCAATATTAGAAATAATGAAAATAAACGATTTTAAAGCTTCGTGATAGTGATCTCAACCCATGTACCAACACTTCCCACTCTGTCCAACGGTAATTTTTTGTATGTCCTTTATCGCCGCGAGGTTTCATTTGTTTTATCTCATTTTGTAATTCCTGAAAAGCTAAGTCAAATACTTTTATGAAATAATAATTTACAAGTATAGAGTTCAATTCTTTTATTTATTCTCTACACTTTCTTATAATAATATGTCATTTTTGTTAAAATATATTCATAAATTACTATTCAAAGTAGGCCTAGTTTTGTTAGCAGTCTTGTAGTAGGAACATAAAAACTTATTTTTTTCAAAATAAGAAATTTGACATTGATAAATATTTGTATACAGTTCTATTTAGAACTAAATTAGGGAACTTTTTTACATTTTTGAAAAAAAATTACAAAAAATGTTTACTACTTTTTATGTAGACATAAAGTTGAACGTTTTCCTTTCATTACTGAACATGCTTGTTTCTTGAGCTAATAACATTGTTAATTTTATTTCAATCATTTTTTTACTGGCATATATGAATTCTTTGAACCTTTATCTACAATAAAGTTATGGAACACTTTTTAATTGGTTTAGAATAAACGTATAAAAACATGGTTAAAATACAAAAACTTGGACGATTTTTAAAAAATTTGAAGTTTACAACCATTTTGTGAGCTTACTGTTAGAGATACGGAAAAAATCCAGGATACAATTTTGTTGAAAATCAAATTTGCTACCGCAAAATGCTATTAGTTTTTAAATTTGACTTACGGTTAAGCCACAAACTGGCTTTGGAAAAAAGCTTATACTGAGAGAAACGGACCGGCCACCATTTTTATTTAATTTAAGGGGTTACGAATAAAAAATGGAAAAGCCCGTATATATAATTTGCTCGGCCTAGGAATAAGGTACATTCATGCAAAAAATCATCAAAATCGGTCAAGAAGTTTGGCCGTAATCGTGAGACAGACAGACAGACACACAGACGAAATGCCGAACAGTTGAGCTAAAGCGGAGACCTCGCTTCGCTCTATCAATTATTTTCTCAATATGAACTATGCATATTCTGTAAAACTTTTAGGCATGTGCCGCATATCTTCAGAACATGCTTATTGCTCAGCATTTTCTAAAAATATTAACCGAATACGTTCCACGCACTTTGTGAGCATGGTTATTCACTTTGCTGAGCATATGATAGGCACATTCTAGAATATTTCTGAATATTCACGGCACACGATTTTTAATGTATTAATATTTTAAACTGGAATTTAAAATATTTTAAAATATGTTTATTATTTCAAAATATCGACAAAAAAAATCATTTTGAAAATGCATATGTATATAGCACTAAGCAATAAATTACTTTCTAATGCATAGTACAAATTATATGAAGGTTAGTTATTATAAGTCTAAAACGATGAAATTGTAAATATTAAATTTAATAATGATTTTTGTAACAATTTATAGTGAACAGTGGATGTTTATTTAAAATCAAAAATCTAGTAATGATACTATGGGTTTCAAAATGTACAAATAATACAAACTAGCTTGTATTGAAAGAATGCATACATGCACAGACATAGGAGATTGTTACCAATTCCGTTATGTGTGATAACATGTAGGCTAATCTAAAAAAATATACATGGTAAGTAATCTATATATATAAAAGCGAAATACCACTCACTCACTCATCACGATTTCTTCAAAACTACCGAACGGATTGGAATGAAATTTGGTATTTAGCTTCCTCTAGGGCCATAGGTGCTTTCTAAGAAAGGGTTTGAAACAATTCGAAATTTTAGGGGGGGGGGGGTTTCTGGGATCAAAGTTATTAAATCACGATTTCTTCAAAACTACCGAACGGATTGGAATGAAATTTGGAATGTAGCTTCCTCTAGGGCCATAAGGGTTCTCTAAAAAAGGGTTTTAAAAAACTGGAAATTTTAGGGGGGCTTGGGGGTAAAAATTACTAAATCACGATTTCTCCAAAATTACCGAAGAGATTGGAACGAAATTTTTCATGTAGCTTCCTCTAGGGCCATAAGTGTTCACTAAAAAAGGGTTTTAAAAGATTGGAAATTTTAGGGGGGTTTAGTTGGTAAAAATTACTAAATTACGATTTCTCCAAAATTACCGAACAGATTGGAATAAAATTTGGTGTGTAGCTTCCTCTAGGGCCATGGGCGCTCGCTAGGAAAAGGGTTTAAAAAAATTCGAAATTTTAGGGGGGTTTGGGATGATTAAAGTTATTAAATCACGATTTCTTCAAAACCACCGAACGGATTGGAATGAAATTTGGTATGTAGCTTCCTCTAGGGCCATAGGTGCTCACTAAGAAAGGGTATGAAAAATTTCGAAATTTTAGGAGGGGTTTCGGGGAATCAAAGTTACTAAAATCATAATTTCAGATCTTTTATTATTATGAAAATAGTGCTTTTATTATTTAAGATCTATATATATAAAAGCCAAATACCACTCACTGACTAAACACTTAAAAAGAATACAATTACGTTAAAAAGACTGAAAATACCAACCACCACGTGCAACGCCGTACGAGTCAGCTAGTGTTTTTATAAAGTACAATATATGAAATAGAAAATGTGCTATTAAATACACATTAGCATTGCACTGTCAAAAATAGTAACAATATGCTTCAAAACGTAAGGAAATGGTTTAGTATCGTGCATGTGATTTTAAATGCTCAGTGTCACTAAAATAATTATGGTAATCCATCATGCGCAAAGCATTTGTTTATAGTAGCTATAATTTTAAAATATTTCTATAGTATCTAATATCAAAATATTAATATCTAACTTATTTAAATTGTTCACTAGCTGTTGGATTAGTTACTAAAATTAACTTTAAACGATTTGATCATGTAGTAAAGAGTTTTAAGGATGGGTTGTCTATAAACTAGTATTGTATTTTCTTCATGTCTCATTCATTATGTAAATTAACAATACAACTTTCAAAAATATCGGACATTAACCAATCTTTTAGATTAGTTCATATGTGATATAGAGAAATTTAATATTATGTAATCATGTTAGATGTGGTAATTTTCCAGTTTTTCGAATACTTGCTCATAAACTGCCAGTTGATTCTTTAGAAAGTTGCCACTTGAAAATTTTCCTCGTTTAAACTTAAAAGTCTTGTCTGGTGTCAGTTTATAACACATTCCTATTCTTCAGAGTTGAATATTTAATATCATTTTACCCTTTGTAATTTCGGTCATGCACTGAGCAACCACTCATTTGTTACATTCAAATCAGCGTTCACACTTTCCCAAGAACTTTTCCAATGTAGAACTTTTAAGCACTTGGATATAATTTATATTAAATTATTTTATAATATATAAATATATAATATGTAATTAAATCTATCCTTAATTAAAGGATAGATTTAATAATTAATAATAATAATATATTAAATTATTTTATAATATATAAATAATATAGTATAATAATATTTGTTATTTTATAGGAATATTATTTAATAATAATCAAATAATTAATTTCTAACTTTAAGTGAGAAACTCCCAAAAATAATTAATAATCAATAGTTTTCTTCTTTTGTTTAGGAAAAAGAAGAAAACATTAAAAATCATTCAAAAGTGAATTGAAAAACCATAATAAATATTACATAATAATCAAATAATTAATTTCTAACTTTAAGTGAGAAACTCCCAAAAATAATTAATAATTTTAATAGTTTTCTTCTTTTGTTTATTAAAAAGAAGAAAACATTAAAAATCATTCAAAAGTGAATTGAAAAACCATGATTATTTTTTTATCTTCTAAATATAAAAGTTATTTTCATTATTAATTTTCCAATAATTTACCTCCTAATAATTATAAATTTAGCTGTTTGCCTAAATTCCCCAATAATTTAGGTTTAGTTGGTTAAATTTATTGTTTGATCAGATTTTAAACCTAAATTCCCCAATAATTTAGGTTTAGTTGGTTAAATTTATTGTTTGATTAGATTTTAAGCCTAAATTCCCCAATAATTTAGGTTTAGTTGGTTAAATTTATTGTTTGATTAGATTTTAAGCCTAAATTCCCCAATAATTTAGGTTTAGTTGGTTAAATTTATTGTTTGATTAGATTTTAAGCCTAAATTCCCCAATAATGTAGGTTTAGTTGGTTAAATTTATTGTTTGATTAGATTTTAAGCACGGAATCTTTGAATCCAAAATGAAGATGAACAAAACAAATCTATTCAAATTCACAATCAGTGCTAACTTGTTGACTTTATGTAGCAAAACCGTTTCAATAATAGGTACATACCAGACTCGCTTTATCCGATCTAGTGGTAACTGATTAGTTGTCATTGAATTAAATGTTTTAAATAAAAATAATCTATTTTTTAAAAATATTTCTTTACCATTTAGTTAATATTGAAAGCCTGCATTGTTAGGAACGGAGTAATTGTAGGCCTATTTTGTACAATTAATAGTAACTGAATCTAAACAATTTATTGTAGCCGACATTTAAGTTAAACTACTGTGTTGTATTATATAAATTGTTTATATTGTTATAGGTGACTGGTTTAATAGTGACCTACGCTGTTGTAACATTTCAAGTTTCGTAGAAGAACTTTATTGTAAAAGAATAAAAGAAAGAGGTGGACACTGGATACACAGCAAAACGTTACTTCTATTTAATCTAACAAGTTTTGGTGGAAGTGTGCTGTCAATTAATAACTACGTTTTAAATTAAGTTTATGATTTTTATTTTATTGAAAACTTAATTGACGTTATTTGTTGAGTGAAGCGATATTTTGACAATTTACTTTGTTTGCATAGTATCGTGTTTGTTTTGTGTAGTATGTAGCGATTGTATTTTACGGTAGTTAATTTATCTTGCACTTTTGGATATTAGCCTGTTTTACTTATAATCTTTTTTTATGTGCCATGATTATAAGTATTATGCTTATAATAATCAAGTGCTATTGATCAAGTGATATGCCGTTGTGGAAATATCAAAATTGAATGTAAATACATCTGATCAATGTCCGAAGTCAAGAAGTCATAGGTCACTTAAGATGTTATCGACTATGTGCTAAACCCAATGGCATTGCGTCAATTTTATTTAGGTTAAAATTAGATTTATTTTAGGTTTTACCGACGGGCTATGATCTCTTGAACGTAGCTTTTTTTTTTTGTTTATTTTTAGTTATGTATGTGTGGTTGTATATATGCTAGTTATTATATTAAGTCCTATGCACGCTTCGGGTTCATTAGTCCTTATCATGGGTGATTGAGCCGGCTTAGGTTAAATATGACACCCACCAGACACTTTCACAACGCATTTCTCCGTGTCCTAATATTTTTAAGTTAGCACATGTATAAGTTAGCCAGTCACTATAAGGGGTCATATTGACGAATTTCGTGAAATTTTCCAGAATCAAAAAATTAGTGCTATTCTTGTGTCCGAATCTTTGCTTAAGCCTACTATTCTTTCCTCTGAAGTGGAAATGTCAGATTATACGCTTTTTCTTTGTGACCGTTCTCACAAAAATGGTGGTTGTGTGGCAATTTGTATTAAATCTTCAATAAAAGCAAAACAACTCTCCAGCTCTGAATTTAAAGGAATAGCTAAACCGGAGTATATGTTTGTCGAAGTTAAATTGTCTAGTACTTTAATCCTACTTGGATTATGTTACCGCCCACCCAAAATCGGATATTTATTGGACTTTGAAAGAGTTCTGGTGGGACTAATGCCTTCATACAGTCATGTTATTGTTGGAGGCGACTTTAACACTGACTTGTTGGGACCTAAGACATTTGACTCGACATACTTGACCGACATATGACATATGACTCTTGCAATATGACTTTGCTGCCTCTCAATGCGACCCACTTCACGAATACCACTGTTACTTCTAGAAATTATTGTTATTAGCGATCCAATGAGAGCGGTCCACCATGGACAGATTGCTGCCCCTGGTTTCTCTTCGCATGATCTTATTTACTGTGTTTATATTATTAAATGTATGAAGCCCTCGCCTAAATTTATTTCGTACAGAAATCATAAACATTTTAATTAATTATGAAGCCTTTATGGCTGATGTTAAAACCAAACCATGGTATAAAATACAAAGCCTTAACGGTCTTGATGAAATGGTTAAAGTATTTAATAAGTTTCTTCTAAACACCCCCCCATTGTAAAAAAGCGGGTGACCAGACCCCCAGCGCCATGGATCTCGTGTCATATACGGTAGCTTATGAACCTTCGAGATGTGTATTACCTTAAATCAAAGAAATAGAATGATTTAAATGATAAGCGACAGCACCGTTTATTTAGAATAGAGTAAAACATGAAATTATTATTTCTAAAATAAGATATTCCCATATGCTATTCAATTCTAGTAAATCATCAGCAGTACTATGGCGTGGTTTTAAGGGATTAAGAATGGGCAAAGTTCGTGTTCCTAAACCGTAGGTGAATTAATCTATCCCTCTAGGTGAATTAAATCGGTATTTTGTAGCGCCTCTCCTTCAAATAATCAACCCGTTAACAACTTAATATCTAAATTGCAACGTATTCCTGATGCAACTAGTAGCTTCAATTTCTCCGCTGTTCTAGGCTCAGAAATCGTCAGAGCTATTTGCAGACTGGGCAGTAATGCTGTAGGTGCTGACGGCATAATTATTAGGTATATAAAGGACACTATAGTCTCAACCTTATCTGTTACTACAAAACTATGTAATACATCTTTAGAAAACAGTATATTTCCAAATATATGGAAACGAGCTTTGGTCCGCCCTATCAGCAAGACATCTAAACCTTCAGGTCCAGTTGACTAGGTCTATAAGTATATTAACTCCCCTATCCAAATGTTTAGAGCGACATCAGCAGTTGACTAAATACTTAGATGATAATATTCTTCTCAGTCCTTTTCAGTCAGGCTTTCGGATGGGCAATAGCACTGCAACAGCACTTATATGTGTATCTGACGATATACTGTTAGCTATGGACCGTAGAGAGGCTACAATATTAACTATATTCGATTTCTCTAAAGCTTTTGACAGTGTTAACCATTCATTATTGTTTTTAAAATTGAAAAAAATAGGACTGTCACCTAAAAACATAACTTGGGTCAAATCGTATTTGTCTGGAAAGAAGCAGGGTGTTTGTGATGGTGAAGAAATGTCTGCCTGGGAGGCTGAGACTCGTGGAGTTCCACAGGGATCCGTTTTAGTATATATATTTAGTACATATATTGACGATATTAGTACTAGACTAAAATACTGTATGCTTCATCTGTATGCTGATGATCTGAAAATATATCTACATTCTAAAGTCATTGACATCAGCAATGCAGTTGATCATATGACGTATGACATTAAAAGTATTTGCTTATGGGATGAAGTGCATGACTTACGACTTAACAAATCAAAGACACAACCCATTGTTATAGGCTACTCCCGACTTATGAACACAATAGACTTGAACAATCTGCCCAAACTTAAAATTGAAGGTGAATTATTAAAATTTCGCAGCAGCGTTAGAAATCTAGGCCTGACAATCAATGACAGATTAAACTGGGCTGAATATGTAACATAGACATGCAATTAAGTATTTGCTGGAATTCACTCTTTAAAAAAAATGAAAGATTCCTTGCCATTTCATATTAGAGTATTCTTAGTTAAATCATTAATTATGCCATACTTTAACTACTGTGACACTGTAGTTAGTGACATGACTGTGGAACTGGCTAATAAACGCCAACGCGATCAAATTATTGTATTCGATTTATTTTCTATTTAAAACGTGATGACCATGTCTTTTAAAACTTGATGTATTTAGATTTTTTTCATATTTTAACTACATCGCATTCTGTCCTGCAAACTAGAGTGCCGACTTACTTGACAAATAAGTTTGTTTTTGCCTTGGATATATATAAGTACAAAAAGTACAAGAAAGGGGTCGACAATGCTAATCATTAATAGCCTAAGCACAGAACTGAAAAATATAACAAATCTTTTACCGGAACGGCATGTCGCTTGTGGAATTCTCTATCAGATTTCCTTAAAACTATTGATAGCCGTTCTCAATTTTCAAAATTATTGAAACTTTATTTCATGAATAGTATGGACTTGGACTGATATCTTTGCTCGGGGTGTGTAGGAAAAGGAATTTGTTTCATTTGTTTATTTAAATTTTATGATGAATGGATGTGAGCGTAAATATTGTTACAAGTAGTTTATTTATTACATTTTTTTTACTTCAATAAATATGTTTAAAATTAGGCTATTTTATTTTGTAAGGTATAAGAAACTATATTAGCTTAGGATTTTTCTTTTTTTAATTCTTTTGATTTTATACGGATTTTTCTTTGTCTTTATTGTGTAATTATTTTTTCTTTTAGGTTTAAGTTAATTATGTCAATATGTTTAAAAATTGTAATTGTATAGTTATCGGTTAAGTTTTAGAGAGGACCTGATTATCCTACCTTCGCCCAAAATAAAGTCTATTCTATTCTAGCTTTTACCCACTTTGTTTGAACCAGAAACCAGAGTGTGTTGAGTCTTTAGCTACAGACTAGGACCAAAGTATTTGTTAATGTGCATATATAAAAAAAAACATAAAAGTGGAAAATAACAATGCAAAGTAACTATCCAAAAAGTTTCAGCCCATAAAAGTAGTGACCGAGTTCTTTGGTCAGAAAAATACGTCTATAGTTTCGCACGTTTTGTTCCAGGCCATTTAATCAGCCCTTATTTTTTTATGCTACCTAATTGAACACCTGAACTGATTCAATTATCGAAATCATTTTTAAACGTTTATCCTTGAAAAGGTTTTTTGTTTTTAACTTGGCAATTTTTTATTTTCTTAAGTATTTGGTAATAATTGGTTTTCATTTTTTAAATGCCTTTAATGTTGCATTGTTGTATTTTTTCTTTCTTGTGAATCTCTTTAAGGAAAAATAACTCTTGGAAAAAGAATATGTATCATTTAAACTCTAGGCCTATTCTACTAGTGAAATAATTTGACCATATTTTCGATCTCATGTCTTTTATTGGCAGACACTTTTTGGATTGAGACTTGTGCTTGGTTTTTCACATTAATGTTTTTAATGCCACAGATTTGTTCAAAGTCTTATTAACTTGAGTGTTCCTTAACTTCCACTGTTTAATGGCCTCAACAGCAGAATTCCGAATTTCGTTTGGAGATTTTATATAACTTTGACCTCCCAAACCCCCCCCTAAAATTTCGAGGAAGCTACATACCAAATTTCATTCCAATCCGTTCTGTGGTTTTTGAGATTTCGTGATGAGTGAGTCAGTGAGTGGTATTTGGATTTTATATATATAGAAGATATAGATTACATTTATTACAATTATCTAGATTGAGTTCCTGAATTTAAGGTTTAATTTGCTAAACTATTTAGAAAAATATAAAACTCCAAGGTTTTGCTACTTTTTTGTGTTCCTGTCACGCATCTTTGTTAATGTCACAGTTAATGACTTCTTAACTTACATTAATGTGATTCTTACGTTAGAAATAAAAGAACTATGTCTTTTTACTTCGTCTACCCTTTCTTGTGGATTTGTATTCCCTCTTTTATCAGTAACTATTTTATCCTGAAGGAATTTTGGAGTTTATTTTTGACAGTCATTATTATAAAACGTTCACTTTCGTCAAATATTGTCAAGAAACAAATTTTTCAAATTTCAATACTTTCACCATTTACTTCTTCAATACTTTACTTATAAGAATGTGATATTTTTTCTGTTTAGAAAGGCTAAAAACAAAATTTTACATAAAAAATTACACCTAAGACTCATGTAGGTTAAAAAATACCTTTATTTAGACATTGGTTAGACGAAATTTAAACTTGGTGCGTGTAATTTAGACTATAATTTTAGCTTACAATGTCATCAGATTTAGGTTTGTAAGAGCAGGCCTATCCGCTATTGTGCCCTGATTTGATTTGTATTTCATATTTATTTAGCCAATGGGTTTACCAAGATAATAAATTTCAAACTAAAATGAACCACTTTAAAAATCGATATTGGCTATATGAGAAAACTGTTCACATCATAGTAGGCTATTACAGGCCTACTTTTATATCTTTTAAATAACATATCTCTTTTTTTCAGTGGTTTTAAAAAAGTTCTTAAACTCATTTTGTTATAAAATTTAAATCAACTATTTAATGAAAAAAAAAAAAAAAAAATAACTTTGATAACTTATTCTGGCTAACCAATAAATGGAAAACAGAAAATCAGAACGAATATGTATTGTCAAATTATGAAAACATACCATGAGAAAAATTGTATTAATAATAATATTATTATTATTTGTGTGATACTATTGCTTTATACTATTAAGTAGTTTAGTCTGAATAATATCATTTAATTTGTATTTTTTATTTTTAAAACCCCATTAGCATACGAATTAATTGTACTACTAAAAGACCATTGCGATTAAAATCAGTCTAACAAACGAAGAATAACTGCATAAGTCTACTTTCGTTGTTATGAACTGAATAATATTATTTATTTATTTAAGTGCTTAATTTTACTTATGTACATTTACCCTGCTATACCTACAAGATAAATATAAGCAAATTCTCATTGGCAAAATCGGCTTATGCACACTTATGTCTTAGTATTACCTTCTCATGAATAATGAAAATGAACATTTTGATAAGTAAACATACACACTTATAACTTTAGCTGAAAATGTGACTTAATAGTTAGGCAGATTAGACCAGTATGTATATTTATAATGCTTCTTTCTACGACTTATGCGTTTACTCACTTATAGGTCTCAAAAATACAATATAATGGTTATTAGAGATCAATTTGACCAAAAATTTACCTATGCACTTTTATCCAACGGCCACAGTTTTGATCTTGGATGGTTTTACTAAGTTATTTCAGTTGTTAGAGCAAAAACGTATAAGAGACAACTTGTTGAGAGCAATTGAGTCAAATTAGTGGTTGGAATCCAATTTATATACTTAGTGTATAAACACTATGAAATAAATGTTTGTTGTTTGAGTTAATACATTATTATTACAATGGAATACTTTGTATTATATTATTTAATTGTTTTACATAAATGTATTTGATTACATACCCTATCTCGCAAACTAATAATAAATTATATTAGGCGAATCGCTTTTTTAAT
>JAGFPH010000019.1:612853-624747 GCA_018207615.1 Philaenus spumarius
CACTACTAGCATTGACTTTGTGTACGCTTTATTCTATGTATAAGGCTCTGCAGGAGTGAAACAATATTTCTGAGTTGACCGCAGCTCTCCAAGTGGCAGATCTGTACACTACTAGCATTGACTTTGTGTACGCTTTATTCTATGTATAAGGCTCTGCAGGAGTGTGCCGTCTTTTAATATTAACAAATCGGAAGCTGAACTGGACCTTGAATAGACGACACAGTATTATGAATTAACCTACCCAAAAATTAAACAGAGATAATCTTACCTTGATCTGCTAAAAATCTGCTGGAATAAGTCTTATTCATCCATTTACAAAAAAGGTAACTTATTTAATACAAATTATGTACACAGAATTCAGTTAAATGGGTTATTCAAAAAACAAATAGTTTGTCATTAACAAAAAATTGATATGCCCTTATGTATTAAAAAAAATTAAATTACATGCCCTTAGATAAAATTGAACAAATAATTAATTAATTAACCCACCCTGAAAAGAACAACTAAAACCCTCCCCTTTTTCTGAATTAAATTTATAAGTAATTTTAACAAAGATTACAAGATAACTTTTCGACAAAAAAAACAATCATTCATATACAGTAAAGTTTTACTATATAGCTTATAATATAACGTGTACGTTTAACAAGGAAAGAGTTATTATACCTAATTTTGGTATACCTGTTTAGGTATACGGTTGATCAACCAACATGTTTATTTTAAAAGAAAATTTTGGAAAAATAAACAAATAAAAAATAATAGACTAAACTTAAAATAAATTAGTCTGTGACGTCACCTTTAAATTAGAATAAATTTAGAAGAATCCCTGGAGGATTGTAAGTGTCGAAAAGTAGCTAGCTGCGCACCACCCTTATATTATAAATAACTTAACCTAGACAAAAATTTAATAAATATACATTACAATCACAAGAGACACTCTGTAGAAACAACCTTTAAAATGTTTATGTAGATTTGCAGATATTAATATAAAAACAGGTTTGTAGTTTAGTAGCTGGTGAATAAAATGTTTATATAGACTGGTAATAAAGTTTGTAAATTATAACAATTCAAAATTAAAAAAGATTATCTATAAGCATGTTTTCTATTCTTTTTTTTTATATAAGTTGACTGTTGAAAACTTTGAGTAGATGGTGAAAAGTTTAGCCAGATGTAGAAGTAGAAAAGTTGAAAAGTTGAAGTAGAAAAGTTGAAAAGTTGAAAAGTTGACGTCGAAAAGTTGAACCCAGTTAAACTGTAGAACAGACCAAACACAGTCAAAATTACTGATCTGACATTATGCAGAAAAAAACATGTTTAAAATGGTGCTGCATAATGCTTGTTACAGTTTGTCATAAACATTACAGTTGGAACATGCTTGATAGTAATAGCAGAATGCTTTAAAGTTTATAGTTATTTCCAAACTGATTTTAAAATAAGTTAACGACACAACTGTCCATTAAACATATGGTTTTACAGAGTTCTTCAATTATGAACATTTTAAAGTGCAAAAGTTAGAAGCAAAAAACATTTACAGTCTGATTGTATAAAAACTTAGGTTAGATATGATTGACTCTAGTTTTAAATTTGATTAACAGAATTTTAATTAAAAGAAAGATAGCATTATATTTAGGCACAATTAATATATATATATGGATGAATATCGACAGTTTGAAAATCTTAAACTTAATAATAATGAAAGCAGATCGTTACCTGGGTTAATGCGGAGTGTATCTTGAAAGACGTTACAAAACATTACTATATGTTTTCAGAGAATAAACGACATTAACTTTTACTTTTAGAATACGCTGCACAAATAACTTACTCCGAAAACCTTACATTACATTGCACAAAAGGCACTTTCCTCCACAACAGCTTTCACCTTAGAAGCAGCCAAAAAAAATACGTCTTATCATCATAGTAACATCAAGCAATATGTCGCCTGACGGCTTCTGGAAGCTTCGATGACTAAGCAAGAAGCTTTGACTACACGGAGTTGCTACCTAGCGGGCAAAAGGATAACTGCTTGGAATAGGAGAAAGTCGGTAAAGGGAGTATGTAGTTTTTATTAAAGATAGAAGATTTAATATTGCGGCAGGCAAAATAACGGCACAGGAGTGAAACAATATTTCTGAGTTGACCGCAGCTCTCCAAGTGGCAGATCTGTACACTACTAGCATTGACTTTGTGTACGCTTTATTCTATGTATAAGGCTCTGCAGGAGTGAAACAATATTTCTGAGTTGACCGCAGCTCTCCAAGTGGCAGAGCTGTACACTATTAGCATTGACTTTGTGTACGTTTTATTCTTCCGCTAGCAAATATAAAGTCTTCATAAAGATGGAAATAGACGGCTGCAGAAACCCTGATCGTAAACATACTGAATGCCGATACGTGAAATATATGTGAGTGTGCGTTATTAAACACAGCTTTCTACCATACATTATTCAAAATTAACTTATATATTTATTTTTCTAGTATTCCTCCACGAGCTGCATGTTGATGTACACCAGAGTGCAGGATAAACAGTCGATTAGGAACACAAATTCGGCGCGTACAATCTTCCACAATAAAGCAGATTGTTTCGTCATAAATTATCAAAATTTATTGAAATTACTTTTATTTGAAAGGTAGCTAAACTTTGAATATGGTGAGTTTTTTAAATGTTTGATATTTGCATTATCGAATAAGACAAAATAGCAAATTTTGTGATTTAAGTAAAAGAAAATTTTAGTTAAAAAAAAATAAAAAAAATATATATCCACATTCGGATTGTCCTAGCCATTAAAATTACATATTCAGAATAATTGGCTGATCATTATTACTACAGTAATCTTGTTATGTGTTGTTCTTATGGGAGTTGAAATTTAAGATGAAGGCTGAGTGTGCCGAGCCTTAAGGGGAAAAGTGTCTTAATGCGGCTGAGGCTCAAGTGAGGAAGATAGGTTTCCGAGCATAGATCACTGCTTTCGCTGGCTGAGTGAAGTACTACCGTCTTAGGCCACCAATATACGCATTATTAGATCATTGGAGTTGTGTTAGTTGTGGAAGCGTGCTTTTGTTTAATGTGTAATTTTATGTTTTTTTAAAATTTGTACGAAAATTGTTTTTAATTTTGTGATATTGTTCAATCGTAAACTTATGTATTTGTTAAATACTCGGAGCAGTCAAATTGGCAAGTATACTAACTTGTAATTTTTCAGTTAAGGCATTACTTCAACGTTTTATCTGTAAGGCTATGTCAACTTGGACCTAATGTGTCTTGTTTTTACACTGAACGTTATGTTATAGGGGAAACTCATAGTAGGGGGAAATGGGGAGGTCCCCATTTTAGAGGTCATAAAACCTTTTTTATTTTAAACACATATATAATGGTACCGAACCTAGTTGGTAATTTATTTATTACTTGAATCGACCATATATTAATTTTATTATCTGGCCTGAGTTATTAAAGAAATATTTAATGCATAAACTTATTGTTTAAACAGTTTTAAAGTACTGTACTTTATTTTAACTATATTTATATTTAAAGTACTTTGTTTTTTACAAATATAATTTTTTGTTTTTTGTTTTTTAACAATTGTATAATATTTTTCGTCCATTTTAGCTTTTTCTTATAATAATCAAATATTTTGTATAAGTATACATAATATAATAAATGCTAAAGTCAAATGCAGTATAAGAAAGACTAATAATACCGATATATATTTTTAGGTGTGGTTAGAAATAAAGGAAGGAAATATAAGCTGTAAAAATCTGTCATATTATGACTTCAGTTTCATGGGCATATTTGCCTTTAACTGTATGCATAATATGTAATATCAGTCTTCTTAAAAATATCTTTGCAGTTGCTATCACAGCTGTTCTAGAAGGATAAATGGTCTACAACAGAAGAGCATCTAAAGCTTTCAACGTTGCTTAGATAAGACTCGAAATTAACAAGAAGTAGGGCCTGGTAATCTGGTAAAGGCTGCCGAATAAAGGTTAGATTATTATATATTTTTTTAAGAACAAGAATAGGAGTAGTTACAATAACTTTTGTCTTGCGAGGAAAGCTTAAACTTGGCCTTACTCTAACTACGTAGCAGCTTTTGAATTGGCTGAAGCAAAAATAATTAGTCACTATTTCAAAATTGACAAAGAATTACAGGAAAAGACTGTATTTACGGATTTATTATAAGACTCCCCTGGTTTATATGCGTGGCCCACATAATTCGTCAAGGGCACGGGCGAGAGTTTAAATCGTAAGTCTGTAACAAAATTTGATTGTACTTTGTAACGTCCCAAAATTAGAAGGGGAAAATTTGACGATGTTTTAAATCAAACGTAATCAGAAGCAGGAATCTTATTAGGCCAGTCGGTAAAGGTCAATTTAGACCAAAAGTACCAGTAATTTGCAATACCGCTGAATTTTTTTTTATAAGTACATTAAAGTATGTAGATTAACATAAAAAAGTTTACCAGTCTATCGATTTCCCAAAGTCGAAAAAAAATCGATTATCATTTTTTTTCGATTATCCTTAATATTTCGAGCTGGGATGAAGATAGAGGGAAATAAAAATTACCACCGTGTAGGGGAGGTATTTTTCAACAAGAAAGGTCATATGTATTTATTTCGTCTGAGCAATGGTTTGTCTGGAAAAAAATTCGATAATGCAGGTATGTATTTTGCAGCAGGGGAAATCACTAAAAGGGGACATCTTATTCATATATGAAGCGTTGGCTCATTCTAAATTGGCCGAATTTTAATATATCGAATTGAAACTTGACATAGGAGTTAAAATATATATTTTAAACATTTATGCTGAGTTTCAGATTGTTATCTTGAAAATTACCCGATCTAGAGCCACTTGACTTATTAATGGGTTTCTCGATTTTAGGAGTACTGGACCCACCAATTCATTTTAAACAGCTCCAGTTTGGAAAATTTTCAAAATATCAACCTGAAAGTTTTTTTACAAGTTAAATATATAGATTCAAACAAGATCAAGAAGTATAAACCTTTTTTATTATTTACTTTTCAAAGCACAAGTAACTTAATATCAATTTTTTAAATATAGTTTTTAAAATAAGTGTAGCAAAAAACAATTGTGTTTTTAATTTCTGTACCAATTTTTAAATCGATATGTTCAAAAATGTCGAAAATGGAGTCGTTGAATCCAAAAGTGTTATAGTTAAAACGAGATAGGTAAAACAGAAGACCATTTTCAAGCGCCTCGTTTTTAAAAATAACATTAAAAAAATCGTTCATACTTACTAAGAATATTTATACTGGTGTACTCAACTTGTAAAACAAATTTGATGTTGATATTCCAAAAATTGACGAAACTGGAATAGATTGAAATTAGTTCGTGAGTCCGGTATTAGTAAAATCGATAATCGAAATCGACTCCTAGATCGGGTAATTTTCAAGATAACAAGCTGAGACTCAGCATAAATGTTTAAAATATATATTTTAACTCTTATGTCAAGTTTCAATTCGATATATTAAAATTCGGCCAATTTAGAATGAGCCAACGCTTCATATATGAATAAGATGTCCCCTTTTAGTGATTTCCCCTGCTGCAAAATACATACCTGAATTATCGAATTTTTTCCAGACAAACCATTGCTCGGACGAAATAAATGCATATCCCCTTTTTTGTTGAAAAATACCTCCCCTACACGGTGGTAATTTTTATTTTCCTCTATCTTCATCCCAGCTCGAAATATTAAGGATAGTCGAAAAATAAAATGATAATCGATTTTTTTTTGACTTTGGGAAATCGATAGACTGGTAAACTTTTTTTATAATAATCTACATACTTTAATGTACTTATAAAAAAAATTCAGCCGTATTGCAAATTACTGGTAGTTGTGACCTATACCGACTGGGCTATATCGCTCGTCTGTGTTTAGTCTTGCGTTGTTCCTCGGTAGGGAGGGGGCAACGCGGAGAGAGGCAATGCGTAGAGGGGACAATGTAGGCCGGCCCGCCGAGAGTGGTAGTTTCCCCCAATCCTGGAATGGATGAATTCATAATTATTAAAATGTTTTTATTTCATTAAGTAGAAAGAATCATTAAATAAGCTTATGCAATGAATTCGTTTTAAAGTAATAAACTCGCTGTCAAACACGTGATGGCCTGGAGCAATTGACTATTATTTAAAGTTTGCTGTCGTAATTTTGAACAATTAATTCCAGACAGATACTTAAACTATATAGATGAAAAATCTCGGCAGGTTTGGGTAATAATGGGACAGGTGAGGTAAACATAAGGAGAAATTTTTGATATCTGAAAATCACTGTAATTCCCTTAATTCTTCAAATATTGCATTTGAAGTTATTATACTTCTAAAATAAAGGGATGAAAACCATAGGGGCTTGGGATAGAAATCATAGGTTCCTTAGTATGCACATTGTCGATTCCGATCAAAATTATTGTACAAATTCTACTACTGTGGAATTAATAATTCTTTGGTTTGAAAACATTTTTGATACGACCAACAGTTGCAGCTAGGAGTGTCTAAAATGAGTTCTTCCAACAGAAACTGCAATTACTCTCTCAGTAGATATAATAAAGAGTTTCATATAAAAAAAAAATATCGCTCTTGTGCCAACTGATACCGGTATTTATTTTTCAAAACTAGTTTAGTTAGAAAATGTATACGTTTGAACGTTGACGTATTACAAAAGGGAAAAAGTTATTAATGGAATTAAAAGTAATCTTACCATGATATTACCAATGTAAGCGTATTACCGTTAGTAATTTTTGACAGATCTCACCACAAATAATTAAATTATGTACTTACACAATACTTAAGTTTTTAAATAAGAAAATATAATCAGGTTAATGCAAGAGGAAAACTGATATAGAACCATTAATTGCTTTAAGTCCTACGTTAAGGGAAAATGTTTAAATAGTCGTTCCAAATTTTTGTAGATCTTCTAAATATAACACAATTCTTTTTCTTTGACTAAAACTTTTGTTAACTACCACTCTTAGCTCAAAATAGTGGTTGACAATAAACTAATGTATAACTCTACTAGTAGGCACAGTAGCAAATCCATTCATGTTATTGTAGATCGTCTAAATATCACCAACATCTTTTGCCTTAAACTTTGAGTTTGAAAACTGCAACCCTGAGCGCAAAAAATAAAAATCATTACACAATACATTAAAAACATTGTACATTATGTTTGTCATTTTGATATATATATAGGCCTATATATATATACATACCAATTAGAAATCAAATATATTTTCTTAATAATACAACTGGTATGGTTATTATGCAAATAATTAATTTGATACACCTTTTATGATTATCTATCCCTGGTTTTTGTTGATTAAACTTGTACAAATATTTACAACATTTAAAACACATATATACAAATTTAACAAACACTCAAAACAGTTATAAAACACACTTAAATTAAAAGATAATTCCGTCATTGAATCGAGCATGCATTATACGTTACAAAACAAGCAAAGTTTGCTAAAATACATTTATTCATTATAGAAACATTAAACTTCAATAATATTATTTAATGAAACAATTATTTGATGAAGCATTGTTAGTAAGTACAGTACACAAAGAGACGATCTCTGCCCAGGTATTGGCTTAACAGAATATTCCCGAATACTCTATGTTTTCACTCTATTTGGTTTTTTTGTTGTTGTTGTTATTCAGTGTTAACTTCGATACTACAAACCATAACACATTTGATTAAAATGCTGATATATTGAAGTATAAACATGGTAAAGCGTTAGTTATTTCTATCTACATTAGTAATGTTTAAATTTGAATTACCGTTACCGACATACTTGTTTTGTTTTAACGGTAGTATTTGTTTAGTCTGCTAATAATCTAGTAAAATATTAACTTTAGCTGATAGTTGAAGTTGCATTTTAAAGTAAAATATTTCAGTTACATTTATTTAAGTGGTTTTGTTTAGTGTCCGAGGATTTTTTGACAAAGAAAATATGTTTTTTAGTTATTCTTAATATTATGCTCTTTGCAATTATGATGCAAAATTGAAGCGTCTCGTTTTTTTTAGAGTGCCTTAAAAAAATGTATGAATCATTGTGCCAAGCAGGAAAACGAATTGGCAAACCCGCACAGTCCCTGTTCGTTTCATCCAGGCGAGTCTGTCAGCTGAACCCTCCCTAAAGGTACATGACTCGTAGACCACTATATATAATAAACTAAACTATGTGGAAATAAATACAAATATTATACTTGCATCGTATGATATAGAAAACTTATGCCCCAATAACAGAAACAATAGGTATCATAAAAGATGAATTTTTTTACAACAATAAAATGGAATATAACAATCTAGAAAAACATATAGTTGCTCCTTACAACGTGTTTGCACCAACATTACTTACAAAATGAAAGACTATAAAATATTTCTTAACCACATGGAAACTAAATATACAATATACACCCTCTTCGAACGAATTTCACGAGCATGTACGATTTTATCATTTATATGTTGATGACACCATTTGTCTATAAGACAGATGCATATGATCAAAAAATACTTAATGGAATCACTCAAGTTCACCAACGAATTAGAAAAAACCAAAGAATAAATTTTCAAGATTTGACAATAATAAAAACAACAAATAATTCGAATTTAAAGTAAACATAAAGAAAGGAAATTGCCATTTTAATGCAACCGGGATTTAAAAAATAAGCTGAGACGGTAGCCCTAAACATTATATCGGACAAACAGGACAATCATTTAAAACTAAATTTAAAAAGCACCCATCAAAAATAAAACCTGTCCCGGTTAAATCTAAATTTGTAGAGCAAATTTTAGAAACACGCTATAATTAAAACAACATACAAAGTAACATGCAGATATATAAACTTATCTGTTATTTCCGACTCGTATAAACTATTAAATGAAAAATCCACTTCTAATCAAACACCAAATATGGACAGTAATTATGCATTTGAAAGAAATACTAACAGTGCCATGTGTTTTAAATGTTGTAATTTATGTTGTAACATTTGCTTATTTGTTGTGTAATGTTAATGTTTGTTATTTAAATTTTGTCGCACATTTAAACAAATGCGATTCCAAATAGGTTTGTTAATGCCTGAATAGAATAGGATTAACGATCATCAAATAAAATGCGGTTACTTGACTGTCATCAGAACGCAATAAAAAGTATTTACATTTATATTATAACCAGTCCATAAGGCAAAACAATTATACAATCTTGAACTAGATTTAACATTTAAGTTTAGCCAAGTTTTGTTTCTCATTAGACGATTCAAAATACATCAAATATAGAAATTAACAATAGACTCTAAGCATTCTAGAGAAAAAATACAGTATAATCTCTTTTCAAAATTCAATAACTATTTCAGTTCTATAACTAGAAATCTTTTTCAAATAATTTACTGTGACAAATTTTACAGAACATGAAGTATGATTATTTTAAACAATTTTGTTAATATGTAAAAACGAAAACACTATGCCATTTGGATTAAAAGCGTATTTATAACGCTTAGGGTTTTATTGTTAATTTTGTTAAGGCATTAAATCCAAAAAGAAAAGAAACAACACTTTTAGTATTTAAGAGTGCAAATACATGTAATCCAGTGAGTATAACCAACCTTAAGAACGATGAACTATGATATTACATTGATAAAGCGCTAGTGCGCGACTAGAATATCGCTTGTATACACTTTCGTTTTTACTAATGCCGGTCTTATTTTTAGTTTGCGTTAATGTTGCGTACGACATTTTCTTTTGCAGAGTTTTACTGATACTCTACTGAAAATCATGTTTTTCATCTTGGTTGTTTAAACTTTAACACAAATGTATATTTTACAAATTTTGTCACCTTGAATTATAATTTGGATGTTCGTGAACAGCAAATTACAAAAGGTTATCTTCAAAATTAGATGAAAAACATAAGTTATATTGAAGATGACTGTCCTGCACACCCTTAAGGAAAAGTTAAAGCTTTTTCCCTCTTTAAGCTGTAATTACATTCCTAAATTAGGAAGGCACAGTTCCATTAATCTTCAGAAACAATTATTGCAGCTAACTACAGTTAACAGTGAACAGAATCTACTGCCCACAAAAAATATCCTTAAGATAAATAACTGTTTTATAACATTCCTTTAACTAGTTGAATTGCATTAAGGAAGCATTTTTATTGTAACCTAGTAAAATACGATTTTAACGATTTAACGATATAATTTTTGGTAAATTTTCCGGCCTTGTTAACATTCAAAACCTTTTTTAATAGTAAACCTCATTTATAAACACTTTATAATACAAAATATAATTAGTATATACTGTAAACTATATTTCTCTCCAAATAGTTTCTAGATAAAACGATTATATTTTGTATCAAATTATAAAGTAAATTTTTTTAGATATTTCATAAAACGTCCACAGGTTTTTAAAAGCTTGTAAAAAATACAGAATTAAAACAAATATTAAGCTTCCATGTTACGGTCCAATAAATATAAATAAATGGTGTGGTAAGGTAGAGTTATATGCACTTATATTGTTACAAAACGTCAAACTAAACTTGCAAGCAGATGCCAGTGTACATTTTAGTTGTATTGTAATAGGAAGTGGTTCTTTCTAGAAGATTAATATTCTTCTTGTTATTCCATAATTTTGTTTATATTGACCATACAACATAAACTTGAAGGTAGGTAGGTACTTTTACGTATCTACGTAATATAAAAGTATCAATTGTCAAGTTTGAAGAGTGTTCATATTATGTCTTGAAAAGTAACACAACCTCTTCGTGTAAAACCCGTATACTTTTGCTGCATTAATCATTTTTGCTTTGTAAATATATTTTCGTTTTGTTGTAAATGTTTAGTAGAGGGGAAATTACTCTTGGGGTTATTTATATAGCCTACTTCATATTCAAAAGGATACAGGAATAACTGGGAGAACTTTATCCTATGTTTTGTTATTTGTTGTGTGATTATTACTGTCTTGGGAGACAGCAACAAGGTTTCTTATTGACTGCAGAAGAATTTAAATTGCCTCATATAAACTTTCGCAATTTCTTTGACATGAATCTAATAGTCAAAGGCATTTTAGAGAAGGTAAAGACAAACTATCCACCAACAAGAAAATGTTTTATTTAACTTTAAGGTAGCAAATAAATGTTCTTTTACATTTATAGTTCCTTAAAATATATACTAAAACTATTGTAATTAATATTCTATATAGTAAACTAATTTTAAAATTAATTGCATTTCTAAAAATATTTCTCTCCAAATAACGTTTTTTGGCAATGGATAGGCTAAAATAAACCAAAAAATAGTAGTTTATCAATCTTCAAGGAAGTAATTTAGTTTTGGATGCCAATAATAAGTTTACGTGTGAAAAATAAAAACTTTTTACAAAATGTAACGTGCTAATGAAGAATGAGGGTTGTCAGACAAAATCGTTCAAGAATTTTGCATGCAAGCATATTGTTTATACCTTTTGTAAATTTAGTTTATATTTGAGACAAACTGGAGGGATTGTAAAACATTACAAAAAGTACCATTTCTGTTAAATTTTTATAGTACAACCTTTTTAAATATTTTTTCTCAATAAAAAGTATTTTTATTAATATTTTGTTAAATTAAAAATGCCTTAGTTTTGACGTCGATATAATATTTACAAAACAATAATTCTAAGTCATAATTTCTGAGAAATAATTTTAGATTCAGTTAAACTCAAACAGATTTTTTGTAAATTATAGGCCTAAAATGTATGATATAATATTGCTATAATATATGTTCATATCGCAGTAACACATCTAGTAAACTAGTTTAATTTTTAGTTTTGAAATACAAAATTAGAACTAGCTATGACATATGTTCATATAGTAGTAACACAACTAGTAAATTAATTTAATTTTATAGTTTTGAAATA
>JAGFPH010000019.1:624757-687083 GCA_018207615.1 Philaenus spumarius
TTATAGTTTTGAAATACAAAATTATAACTAGCTATGACATATGTTCACATCGTAGTAACACAACTAGTAAATTATTATAATTTATAAGTTTTAAAATATAAAATTATTAAAGCTAACTTAGTTATAATATAATCTAGAAGCTATGACAAATCAAGCATGCTAGTAAACCAATTTCCAATGTAATAATTGAATATTTTAGAAACAGTTTTAAGGTTTTGTTGTCGGTTCATACGGTAAAAGATTGACATTCTTCCTTTAGAGCTTTTGGTAAACTGTTTTTACAATGGATTTTGGCAACAATCCATAAATCAAGGTAACCAAATTGTGCATTACTCAGAAATGCTTTAATCCACATCAATAACAGAAATGTATGCGAACATTTTAGTCAGTGTTCAATTCAGATTTATAAAAAGTAGACTGTTTAGCACAATTTTGTTGGTTAAAATTTTATTTTATTGTCATTGCATTTTATTAAAGAAGTACAAATTTATCAATTGAAATAGTAGAGATATAAATCAAATATAGAATTGATTTGTAAACAATAGTTTAAACAATGTTAATTATTCTAGAATAAATTTTAATGTGTATTTTAATCTACACATAAACATAATTAAATAATCCAAAAACTTCATCCCCAAAATAAATTATCAACCATAACGACATGCACATAGCTTAGTAATAATTGACCCATGTGATCCAATCTTTGCTATGTTTGATGAAATTATTGTTTTTAACTACCTTCTACAGCCTTTTCTTTACAAAATAACAAAACATATAACATGGTGGGAATGTTAAGATGTAACTAAGTATATTTAAAATGTTAGCAATAAAGAGGTTTAATTACTGTCAAATATATGTCGTAATAGTTTGTTAATTCTATGACCAATGATTTGAAATAAATAATTATGTTTAATTAAAAAAATGAATTCAAATACAACCAAATCGATTTAGTAGTATATAATCAGAATGCAAACTAATGCATTCTACAATGAATATCAAATAAATAAATTATCTGATTTCTTTACAAAGAAAAGTATACTTAAAAATTGTAATTTAACAAACCATTAAATTATTGAGTGTGATACCCAAAACATAAAATTGATTGAATATTGATCATTTAAAATGCGGTCTGCATTAAGGACAAATTCATTTTACAGTGTAACAATTAAGAAAATTGATTTTTGTTTCCAATTATAACAATGTTAATTATATGTACAGTTATACGTAAGTTATATTTGTGATTCTAATTTCAGTTCTATAGAAAGACATAGTAACTATAGTAGTGCTACATGCTTACAACTCAAATATTTAATTTTAACTTTGACCTTAAAACAAAGAAGACTTTAATAACTAATACACATAATGATGTTGACATTTTTACCAAATAAATGTGATCTATAGAGTTTTTACTTACTTGTTTTATTAACATAATATGCAAATTAGTCATTATTGATTGGCTCCTCTTTCAATCCGAAACTAAAATCATTATTTGCAGAAAGCGTTGCAACTTCATTAAATACTGTCTCTAAAAATTATTGTGTTGTCATAATTAGTACCACTCCTTACTAATGAGAGCACACAAATAATTAAGAGTACAAATAGACTTGTTTACTACTTTATATTCAAAATGGTGAATCTGTTCCACATATTTGTTTTGTTTAGCTCTAATGAATGTAAATATCAAGCAACGTGTATGAAATAAAAAATTGTACTAACTTTAGAAAATTGTTTGTTTAAAAAATCTAAATTTAATTTTTCATAGTACCATTTTCTTTTATTACAATTACTGGTATTGACGATAAAGATCAATACAAACATCCTCAGCCTAGACATTTTTGGAATTGCAGATAAATTATCTACAGGTTCATCATAACTACATCAGTTTATGTATCTTCCAATTTTCTACATAAGTTATAATTCAAATTAAATTTGAGACAAATTGGATTAAAATATGCAGTTATTAATTTCATTTAATCATTTGCTACGCCAATTTTATTTTTGAGATACAGGTATACAAAATTGTTAGAAAATATTCACATTTGACTTGAAAACAAAATAAAATCAGCAGAGCTTTCAATGGAACCCATACAATTACTGTAAACGAGGGAAATTGGCCCAAAAGTATGAAACAAAATGAGTAATTAAAGTTCAGTTTTTCTTGTATCATGTGTAAACCTTGTATTGCAATTATGGTATACAAAAAATGTCAGAAAAAATATTTGATGGTATTTAGAAGATTTATAACAGCTTGGAATTGGCGCGATATTAAGTTTTCAAAGGGAATAATAATTTGTTTGTTCTGGGACATTATTGTGGTTACCCCATGCAGAAAGGGTTGGAAATATCAAAAATTGCATAATAAAACATTTTTAGATAATATTTAGAAGATTTACAAGAATTTTTTATTTGTAATATTGCACCTATTAAGAAAGTAATGAATTGTTGCTTTTATGACCTCAGTTTGGACATAAATTGCATTAAAGGTAGTTGGTCATATAAAAAATCGATTAATACAAAAGTTTTTGATAATATTCAAAGGCTTAAAACGTCTTTTTAAATTGCCTACCAAGGTGTGAATTTGTTTGACTTTCAACCCCAATTTTCCACATCTTTTGCAAAGATTAGTAGTTACCAAAAAGGTTTCATATATAAGATGTTTATTTCAAAACCAATTGCAAGATTGGTCATAGAACAAAAAATGCATTACTCACTATTGACACAAATATTCAGGCTAACTGAAACCTTTTAGTAATCGAAGTATCAAATATGTTGAGATTTGTTGTAAACCCTCTAAATATTATCAAAAACTCCTGTAAGAAACAAATGTTGGGTAAGATTAACTGACTGCAAGGGGTGGCCCAAAACAAGGTCACTTAACTAAAAATTAATTCCTTTGCATTGTAGTAGACACCAATTTAAAATACTAGTAGGCAAAGAATCTACTAGTAATTTTGATTTTCTTCAATCTTTAATTGAATAATATCATATTGTGGATTACACTTCCACTTCTTCAACAATAGGTTCGTGTATGTAGGCTACACAATTACAAGTACACAAGAACAAAGTTACGGTAGGGATGGATGCAGGGTGTGGTGGTACAAAACCATACATAGATACGCTAGATTTAGAGATTCCCTCACGCATCTTTAACTGTTTCACAGAAACTTTTAATTTATTTCCGGTTAAATATGCATACTCTCTAGCGACGACCGGACGCCACGCCACTGGATCCTTTTCTCTCAAGAGGTGCTTACTGGGTATTGGTTTTTTAAATGAATGGTTCCGATAAAAAAAAAAACTAATTTCATATAAAAGACTATGTATAACTGTAGAAATGAAATAATTATTATTGTTGATACTTTTGAAGTGATAACTTCTATTGGCCCGTTGGGCACTTTCGACTTGGCTATGTTTTCGAAATCTCGCGTCACGCCAGATTTCTCGCGAGATCTTGCATCACGCCAGATTTCCCGCGAGATCTCGCGTCACGCCAGATTTCTCGCGAGATCTTGCATCACGCCAGATTTCCCGCGAGATCTCGCATCACGCCAGATTTCTCGCGAGATCTCGCATCACGCTTTTGTTTAGACACAAGTCAGATCGTGGAGAGGGAATATTATTAATACATTATTTACATTTATTAGCATAGCAATCAAATTAACACATAAGAATTAGTTAATATAATATAACAGCTGATTTCGCCCATCATCTGTAATTCTTAAACAAAACCCAGCGTAGATTATATTTTGGGGTTATGTTTACAACTTCAACCATTAAAATTTCTTGTGATGTTAATTTTCTTATATATTAGTTATACAACTAATGTAGGCTTCTATAACTATAAGTTATATGGGCTTCTACACGTTATAAGATTTGCTTTGGGGTTATAAACTGTATATAAAACTAACCTTTGATCATCAATATATTCGTTTATACAAATTTAAAGAAGGATACCTACTGTTTAACTTCGCAAACATTCGTACATCTTTGTATAACACATTTGATTATTAATTTCTTTACTGTAATATTAACAACTTCTAAATCATTTTGATCTATCAATATGAAATAAAAGGTAACTAAAAGATAATATTTTTACCTTTCTTTAAATATATAATAACGGATATAAATAAACAATTTGAACAAATAGGCCTACAGTTTTATAATCCTTATAATTGTACACATTTACCGAGTTAAAAATCCCCGTAGTCATAGAAGTTATCACTTCCAACGTGTGGTCTTAAGCACACCCAGTTAATTTTTTTAATAAAGCTGACTCTATTTTTTAAAATGGCTGTGCATAGCATTTACTTTGTCCTCATTTTGTTCATACGTAACGTTACAGTGATTTTGTACTCTAACGATTCAAATAGAACATTTTTGTAACTATAATATTTAGCAACAAAATAGTTAATGTTGATTTTCCTTGAATAACAAAACATATATTTGTTTATTTTATGACTTTATGAGCACAATCAATATTCCTATTCTTATGGAATTAGTTGTTTAGACGCAACCTTTTAAACTTTTATTTCTCTCCTATTTGTTTAATTGTTTTGTTCGTTACTTTTGTTTGTTTAAAATATTGTATTTTAATTTAATTTTTTTGACTTAATTTTTTATTTACTATTGTTATTAGCTAGTACTGAATTATAATTGTAATGTATTTACTTATTTAAAGCAATACACTGTTTAGATGTTTAGATTACATTTTTGTATAGTTAAATTTATAATATTACAAAACAAAAAATAGTGTTTAATAATCTATAATTTTAGTAAACTAAACATGTACAGTATTACTAAGGTATGCAATGTAGAATTTAATTTGGTAAATCACGGTTCAATACTTATATAAACTACTGAATTATGATCCCCGACTAAAGCTTTTAACATATCGATTATGCCATGCATGTGTGCTTTGAGTTTCCATATTACCGCTAATTTGATGTCAGGTACTTAGATATAATGGATTGTCCTTAGCATTGTTAATAATAATTAATAATTGGTACTTCAATTGAATTAGTTCCGTAGTTCTACAATGTAACAAAGTTAGATACATGTTGCATCATCTGCGGTTTGTCAACTTATGCTTATGATAGGGGTCTATTATTTTTCCTCTATTTACCAAAGAAATTCAAAGATATGAATTTTAAAGTTTTACCTCATCAAATTAAGGTAGGCTTAGGATTAAAACAAATAAAGGAATTAGCTTGTTATAATTTTCCCATGCGGAAATGATAACAATAATGATTTTATAATCCCTTTATAATGATTTTTGATCGGTAAACTGTATTATAGTTTAAAACAAATTTATCAATAACCATAAAGGTGAAATTATAGAATATTAAATATAACTTAAGTAATATATCAGTAACCAGGGTTTCTATATCCTAAACTAGTTTCTTTTCATGTAAATGGAGCAAGTAAAATAGTCGAGCGGCAAAACCTATTATTAAGAAATATGTTTTAGTTTTATGCCTGAAGTCTCTTTATTCTAACTTAACTGCAGTGACCTGTTTTGTACTACTTATATAATAATGAATAATTTCAGCTTCTGGAAAGGCACTGAAGAACCACTTATTGTATAAGATATTATTTTGGGTTGAGACAATTTATAATGTACAAAACGACTGTCAGTAACAGAAATATATAAACAAATTTAATAAAGTATAAGTATTTCATGTTTAATAAATTACTTTTAAAACATCTAAGTTTATTTTGTAAATGGTTAAACAAGATGACTGATATTATTATATCATTACACCTCTATAAAACTTAATTATTATTTTGAATATTTACTGCCCTTGTTGTGATAAGTATTAAATTTTTTAAAGTTATACTTTAAATAAACACATTTATGTAATTACAAAATATCAAAATACTAGTTTTATATATATTTCTTGTAACCAATTTTAACTAAGTTATTATTTAAAAACATTAATACAAAAAACTTAATAGGCGAAAAATCACAAAAACCTTAAATTGATGCAATGTATTCAAGTACTAGGATACATTTTTATAATGCAGCCATGCAATCACTGCGAAGTGTTAGCCAACTAAAACCTCCTTTAAATTCGTACATGGCAAATATCATAGAATGGAAGTGTGTAGGCCTACACTGTACTAAGAGTCAATTCTTTTTGTTATAATCAAATGTTAAATTTAAACATATTTAACAGAGAAAAATTCATTTAATTTCACTGTAATTTTATTTTCAATATTAGCCACTCAAATGTCCATGATCGCTCAGATCACATACTATTTTCAAAATGTTTTATCCTGATGTAAGCTTAACCTTAAAATCAACTATTAATCTTTTATATTTCTTTAAAATATAATCATCGAAACAATATTTACTTTAGATTTCTTAAAATTAGCTGTAACTCAGTACTCTGACATTATTTCTTTGTAAATTATTATGTACATTATTTTATCGTTAAAAAACTGTTTATATACGACAAGCAGATGGACTATGTCCTCAGAATTAGTGAAAACATGCAACAATCATTTCAATTAATTGGGATTAGCTCAATACGCCATTTTAAATTTAACTTTATTATTCCTTAAGAAAGTTACAGTTTTAAGGTTTTGATCTCCTCATAAAACGTATAGTAATGTTCACAGGCATGTCTATTGTTGGCATTCTTAGCGGAAAATTCGTATATTTGAATCGTTGCTGTACCTCGCCTCTACAGGTCACTTATTGTAACGGAATAGGTCTCATTTAAAGTTGCGTTAAAAGTTAAAGTTGACAGTTTTGTAAAATAATCAAACAATTTCCAAAAACATTAAATAATGATTGTAAAGATATGTATTATGAAAATTGCAAGAAAAACCCGGCCTCAAGACTAGTGGCCTAAGTAATAACTATTCTGTTCACACAATATATTGAGTTGTTTTGCACAATTTAATCTTAAATAAAAATGTAAAATATTTTATTTGAGAAATAAAAGGCCGTCACTAAAATGACAATGTTAATAATTAGTTCTATTAAAATATGTTAGTTTCATATTTAAATTTGTTTAAACTACTATATCATTAATTTATAAATAATTAATTATCAGCTTTAATGCTGATATTTTTAATAATTAAAACTTTTCTTCCTTAATGAAATTGTAATTATTATACGAAAGTCCACAAAATTTTATTATAATTGTACCTTATTTGACTGTGTAGGAGACAGAAATTAGTGTGGATTATTATTTCTACTGTTACGAAGTTAGATGAGTGACTTTGATTAAATCATATTTAGATAGTTTTGTTATAAGTACAATTGTATTAGTAAGGCGCAACACATGGTGAAATCAAATCGCATAGTAGCATTTTACAGTAATCCAACGACCGATCTAGACAAGTAAAACTAAATGGGGACAGAGGTGTTTAATAGAGAGGAGCATTTCGGGACGAGGCTTTTTCCGTGAGGTGTGCCAGCCTAGGTGGAAGTTGGGGCAAGGAACCAGATCGGAGCCACCAGGACAGAATAGAGTTGAGGGCACAGTTTTGAGAATAATAACGAGACTATTGTGTCTACTACAAATCGGTTTGAGTTAGAATCAGTTTCCGTGGGTTATGTATGGGGAGATTTATGTATTTGAAAAATTCGTATTTCGGGAGTACTAATTTAAACTAAGTTTTGCCCATAGAGTTAGGGATAAGATTTAGATTAAGATTGACTGTTATTGAATAACTTAAAAGAAATCTGAGTTACATTGTATGCATACCGTTTAAATAAAATAAATATGAAGTTATAATTCCTTCTTGGGTTCGATTTAAATATTCGTCTTAATAACAATGTCACTGTAAAATAATTAGAGCTAAGCGAGTTGTATTTGATAAGAAAAGTCCCTACGTAATAATACTCAAAAATGCTAGATAAAATAAAACCTGAACACAAAATCTCACAATAAATACGTTTACTAACCTCAAACGCGTACAAATACGTTTCTAAACAAGCGGACTTAGAACTTCAACTCTTCATCTTCTTATTATTAAGAATATGGATGGTTATAATTATGAATTATTCAACGAACGTTATAAAAAAATCATTTCTGTTATTAAGCATAAACATAACCAACAGATCCAACGGATACTAGAATACAGGATACCAGATGCTGGGTAATCCTAAAGACAAAATTCAAGAACACGACAAATCAGGAATTTATTGTATTAACTGCGAAATGTGTCCTAAAAAGTATATAGGTCAAACCATAAGAAGCATGAAGATACGAGTTAAAGAACACTTTTCTCATTTAAAATATAATAGGCCTGATAAATCTGCTATGGCTAAGCATTGTTTAGATGAAAATCATCATTTTAAAATAGAAAATTCTAAACTGTTAAACAAATTTAACTAAACCAACACATTGGACGCCGCTTGGGAAACTTTTTATATTAACAAATACCGTAACATAATTGTGAGTAATGAATTAGTTCCTTTACAGAATTCTTTATTAATGTAATAATGCTATGTTTTGTTAAATATTAATATTATTTTAGCAATCTTATTTAAGTTATATTGTTATTGTTAAGATATTTTACTAACGGTAGGCGGTGGTTAACGCCTTAGCATAGGTTTATGACATGCCCCCTGTAGGGTACGCACCTTTTGTTGTCACACTATTAGATCAGTTATAGTTTGGTTACTGTAGCCCGTGCAATACTGAGGATGGCTAAATTGTCGTTGATACGCGTTTGAGGTTAGTACACGTATTTATTGTGAGATTTTCTGTTCAGGTTTTATTTTATCTAAGTTACTTTCTCACAAGTCAAGCTCATTAGTTATTTATCTCAAGAATGTTATTTGAGAATGTAAAAATTGTTGTGTTCTGATAAAATAAGAGTAACCCAATAATATTACATTTATCTATAATGATATAAATAGCATTATTTGTGTAGGCTTGCTCACGAAGAAAGTTCTGTGCAACTTAAAGTCTCATCTAAATCAGGAAATATTTATTATGAAGTGTTTGCAATGAAAGAATATGAGGGGAAACCAAGAGACGAATGCTATAAATACAATCTCTTAAGTTATTATAACAATTTTAGTTTGAGTAATATTTTCAAACAAACTCAAGAAAATAAAAGTGCATGAAAATAAAAGTATAGCAGATATGAAAAAAAAACCTATTTTAATTATTGTATTTAGTAGTTCCTTTTTTAAATTTTGGTATCAGTTAAAATGTAGCAATTGATCGCAGACGTTAATGTTTTAAATGAATTGGAGTTTTTTAAAGAGTGGGTTAAATTTTATTTACCACGTGTATAAAAGTAAAATGCATACGAAAACTGTAATTTTATTTTGTTAATTGCCCCTTGTCTTGTTAACAATATATGAACAATAGTTAGGCCTACGTATGTTTTTTAAATTGTGATTATAAAATAAGAAGTGAGTTTGTTAAAGAGGTTTTGCTTTTTACTTTAAAAGGATGTGTTTTATTAATTATTCTGAACGAAGAATTTCTTCAGGTATTTGAATATTCTGCTTGCTCTAATGAAATAGATGCTATGTTTATTACGCAGATGCAACTTCGTGTGTACGCCGGTAGATCATTCTGAATGTGTTAGCACCAGCTAGCGTTATAAAAAGTGTTATGTTTTTTGAATGTTCAAAAGCAACATAATCTGATTCTCTCTCGTCAAGAATTCTTCCAAACAAGCAGAAGATTGTTATTCAATTTCTGATGGCAGAATGTTATTCATTAAAAAATCTTGTGAAAGTGAGATGACACTAAACCGCTAAGAGTGTGAATGAATAACTTTTTGAACTTACCGAATGAACTGTTGAAATAAAATTAATTTTAAAAATAAAGCTTGCGATACAAAAAGATTGACCAATAAACTGTTCAAAAGTATTTCATTGAGAAGCAGAAGTTACAACGAATTTATGTCTACATGATGCGTTGCAATGATACCGAGACATAGTTAGCCTACTTTTACTAATTGCTGCAGGAGATGAAACCTGGTACCTTAATTTTTATCCGAATATATACCTCTCATTAACCATAAAAGCTGGAAACTTGATTGCTTCATGCTCCTTTGGCGCCAACGGTCCTTTGGTACTGGATCGGTGAACGGTTTTATTGCAATCACATACTGTGCCACCACTAAAAAAAAATATTTAGTTTTAATTAAAACTAAAGTTATTGGAGTGTTTACTTCACGAAAACATATTTTAATAATATTCTATTACTCTAGGAAGTGTACAAGAAAGATGTTTAGGAAACTATACAGTTTGAATTAATATTTTAGACATAAGAATAAATTACATAAACATAATGTTTGGAGAGTGGTTATGCAAAGTTGGGGAGGGGGGGGGGGGGGGTAAGACGCGTAATCGTCTTACACTCTAACAAAGTTATAATTACTTTTCAAGGCAAATAATTCAACCCTAAAGAAAGCTTTGTGAATAATAGTTAAATAAATCTTTGGGTGGGATAAAATGAGCAATTATTCTAATATCCCAAGTTCCTGCTTAAACAATAATTAGCATGAACTAAAAGAACTAAAGCGAATGAAATGTGTTTATATTAAGTATTTAAGAAACATGTGCAACAATAATTAATCTTTTAAATTATAGGAATTACAATTTTAATTCTAGGTGTTTTAAAGTTTTAGAACTTAATAGGCTATTTAAATATTTATACTAACTTAACTTAATAACTAACTATACATAGAACTTAACCCAAATATTTTATAACCAATCTCGATTAACTTGGGTCATTATTATTTTAAATAGACTCAGCAAATAATAAACACATTTTCAAAAGAATCTTATTGTGTGTCATGAATTATTGTATTAGGTTATAATTTAGCCGTTATACTTTATACGGTGATAAGTGTATAATTACTTTACTTAATTTACTTTAGAAATTGGTTTGTTATCTGTAAAGGTTCCTCGTGCAGTGCCAATCTTTTTATAATGCTCTATTCTGATTGAAGCTAGTTACAGAGTTATGTTTATGCATGTATGTGCAAACGCGTGACCTATTCAGCTTTTATTATTTTAATGCAGTTTATCAACCTATTTTAAAATATGCCTGATTTCAATATGGATTTCAATATGCCGAGTGTTTATGATGATAAGAGTGATGATTTATTAAAATTTTTAATTCAGTTTAGTTTATACATTTGCACAAATTTACATTATGTTATTCAGAATTAATCATAATCTTGATTACAGTTTCAGATTTATTTAACAGGACGAACGCTATTATCAAGAAAATATAGCCCCACAGCCTAATGAAAACGATTATTGCACTATAAATTATCAACAAGATTATAAATTACATTTTTGTTTAAATATTAAATAATAAATGTAGTTTTAAAATTAATTTGTAAGTAAGAATATGAATAAAATATTACATATTATGTTTAAGTAATTGCATATAAATTTTGTAAAAAAATCCATTTATGTCCAGAATAAAAAAAGCGTAATATATGTGAAATCCTGATGTTTGTGGTATGAGTAATTCAAACTCAGCTAACTTAAAAAATGTTTCACTATAATCTCATTTATTCCATAAAAAAGATTTTTGTGGTAGGCCTACATTTTCAGTTAGTAAATAAATTAAACAGTGAATTTTGATGTGACCTAAACCTAATTTTATTGCAGCCACATTCACAAATTAATTCCACATTTGCTTTATATTTTTAGTAATCAACTTTGTATTACTAAAACAATACCAAAGATGATTCAACATTTATAAGACTACTTATTTTATAAAATTACATTTAAAATAGTGCATCTATTGCGCACCTAATTTAATTAAAATCAATTTCTTACTAAATATTTGCTACAAAGTATACAATAATATTTGACTCAATTGAGATGTACTGTCTTATTGTATTATAATTTTATTGCTAAAATGTGTTTTCTTATAGAACCAGTTTACACTGCAAACGTTATCCAATCATGAAAATGCGATGAATAAGTAAGAAGAAACTTTATTGTGATGTTTTGTGTTAAAAACGTAGAGATAGTCAAACCTTTTTACAGCCTCAAAGCAATATAATTTTATCGTTTATTTTATACAAATTTACTTATTGAAGCTGCTTTAAGTAGACATTAGGAAAATTGGAGTGACGAGAACAAGATTTGTATAGCATTTATTTTCGTCGATAAATTAAACATTTAAGTATCATGATGACGATGAGCTTTTATGCACCGATAGAAAGTTTTGGTCCTATGAGAACCAGACGATCAACTATTATATTTACAAAGTGTTTATAAAGTCCCTTTAAACCCCTCATTATTTTTTTTTACTGAAAATAAGTTAACAAAACTTTGTATAACTTGTGTTGCATTACAGGACATATTTTTGACATATCTGACCCTCTATAATTTTTTTTTTGGGGGGGGGGGACTTAGGTCATAAGGGGGGCTAGACATTTCAATTATAAAGGTAGGTCATGTAATACATCATTGAAAAGCTTATTAAAAGAGAAACACATTGGCGCAAACTAGAGCTTATCATCTTGCTTCGTTTTAAACGTAATGGGTAATCAAAGTTGTGGAAAATTACATACAACCTACTTATTGCTAATATTAACAAATTAATAACCTGCTTTGATGCAATGATAACAATATCAATTTTCAGAACTTTGATTGTCCATTACTTTGAAACGAAGATACTAAGCTCTAGTTTGTTCCATTCTATTTCTCTTTTAATAAGCTTTCCAATGGTGTATTACATGACCTACCTTTATATGAACATTTTCAACCCCCCTTAATCCCCCCAAAATCATAAAGGTTCAGATATTTCAAAAATGTGTATTGTTATGCAATACAAGATATGTGATGTGTGTTTTGTTAACTTATTTTCAATAACAAGAATAATTAAGTTGGTTAAAGGGATCTTATGAACACTATGTTTTTATTTATTGTATTTTATGTTTAGCCTTTCTTTAACCTGCTTTCTGTTTGTCCTATATATTCCTTTGGACAAATTTCACAGATTATACAACAAATTCTGGATTTGTCTTGCTTCAATTTGCGTATTTTGCTAACGATGTTTTTAAAATATAAGGTATAATAATGGTGGAGTATATGTTGTTTTAACCCATCGTTCTGGGGGGTTTTGTCTATTAATTCACTGAAACAGCCATTAAATATCGCAGCTCCTTAAATCTGTATTAGTTCTTTCTCGTAATTGTAACATCTACATCGTGATTACAGTGGTGAACCAATCCACAGTGGCAGTTCGCTCTAAGAACCTTTACTAAGGAGGACCCACCCAAAAATAAATAATTTCATGTTTGTCAAGAAAAGCAATTATAAATTGTTCATGAAAATACAAGATATTTAAATACCTACTTTATGCTTGGGCTCACTTGGGGTTATACCCTAAAATAACCAAATTGCTACTTCAGAAGTTATTAATTAGTGCAGGTTAAGTTAAAATTTGGGAGTTAAGAGAAATAATAGATAGAATAAGGGAATAAACTAACCAGTTTAACGTGATAAATGACCGATACTTTTAAAAGTGTTAAACTCATAACTAGTCCGGATTCGAACAAGTTTACGACGCAGTTCCGAAACCGACGCGACGCTCTCTAAACAAGTAAGCCACGAACGAGCTAGGTCACTTACGTCAATAGCTTATGGAAGACGGCCAGGTTATGGGAAAAAAGGCTAACCGAATTAAGAAAGTCTGTTATAAATGGGAATTTGTTTTAAGTTGTCTTGGTACGCTACCTAGATAGTAGTAAATTAATTAATCTGTGAACCGCAGAATTAAAAGAGGCTCTTTTATGAGCCGGTGATTGTTGTGAGAATATCTGTGTGTTAGGGCTTTCTCTAAACACAAAAAAAAAAAACTCATTGTTTTCCCTAACCACATTCATATCTAAAAACAGAAGGTTGTAGTATTATTTTATTTCCGTGGTAAACTTTATGGTTGGATAAAATACATCGAATGTATCACACAAATTTTTATCGAAAACAGCAATAATATCATCCACATAACGAACCCAAAATCGCGATAAGTACTTCATAGATCTTAAAAACTTTACTTAAACACGAGCTCATAAAAGTTAGCAATAAAACAAGGTAGGATTTTCCATGGCGTTGCCTTCCACTTTGACATAAAACTTAAATTAAATTGTACACTATTTTGACAGACGTACACGCTTAAGTAGTACCTGGCACAATACCTAACTGTCCACCTAAGTTGTTTAAGGTATCTCTTTTACTAATGCAGTAATATCTAACAGTGCATCACAGAACATCCAGCACTTCTACCCATATTCCCTTAAAAAAAATAAATGTTGGATAACTACCATAAACCATTCATGACCATTCATCTACCATTCAATTGTGTACAAATTCAAGTTTGACACACCTACATTAAGAAACTTAAGAGACCCACATACGAGCACAGTTAAGAGTTTAACTGCACAGTTTATCTGTACAAATAAAACTGCACATGTGAACTGTGTGGTGTGTGAGCTACTTCAGTTTTGTTCCTAGTTCTCTCAGTTTTTTAGTGCAGTGTAATCATAGTATAATCATAGTCAATGAAATTCACAAGTTGTTACTTTTTTTACCAAGGAGGTGACCATAGAAAAGTTTATAATACAGTAAAGAGCTGCCGTGCGTGCCTAGAAACGATTAGACAGAACTGTTCAAACTGTGCGATAATTGAGCTAACTTCGCAATTTATCGGTGCTAAGTAAACTATCTCAGGCAGGTTAAAAGCCTGCGTAAAATATGCGAGAACTGCGCAGCTTCCTCAGTTTATTGCTCAGACATGACGTCACACATAACAAACTGCGCAGTTAAAATGATCGTGTGTGGCCCCTTTAGTTATTCATTTGAAATTTAAATTTCCGATGACGAATTAAAGTCTGAAGTATGTTTACCATAGATCTGCTATCAGTCCTCAATTTAAATCAACTCTGTCCACTCTTTTCAAATCTTAAAGGTAATAGTTTCTTCTTACCAGCTCATTTTCTTGTTGGAGAATTGCTTCTTCCTACTTTGCAACCACCCCTTGTAACCTATAGGTAACCGAGATGCACTGCTTTCAAGATGGCAACTTATTCAAAAGATGACGCATCCCTTTTAGAATCGTTGGCCATTATAATACTTTCTACGATACAGAAAAGATAAAATAAACAAAATTTTCTGTAAATTTCAGCGATCTCGCCCTATTAAAGGATCCAATTGTTGTCTATTCAAACTTCTGCAATATCTACTTGCCAATAATAAAGTCCATTCTGGTGACGATATAGTGGTACGAGTAATTACAATCAAAATATTCAACTCAGAATTTTAAAAATACTGTAAAACTAGTACTTCTACGTCTCCTCAACACAGATAAGGTTGAATAAAGTATAGGAAATATTAATTTAAAGGTTTGAAACTATCCAATGAAAGTTAGCAGTTCTGCATTTAATCAGGACACTCTGTACATTAGACAACTGGTGAATAAATGGTACTTAGTTTGGATTATTACAACAGCAAGATGTGTTTATATAATAATTTCTAGTTTTTCTTGCGTTCCTATTACTTTTGTTTATGGCTCATCACTGTCCCAATGTTAAACAAAACTATTATAAGGTAATCAAATAACTCATATAAATAACTCGACATTTACAGATAGGGAGTTTATTGAATTGTTTTTGTATTAGGATGTTGTGCATAATCCGTCGTACATTGTTGCGAGTTACTATTACTAATTTAATAGTATTGAATGTTGACTTAATAACGGTGAATTTTATAACTTGTAGAAAACTGATTATTGTCATATATATTATTCGACTTATGCGTTTACTCACTTGTAGGTCTCAAAAAATACAATATAATGGTTATTAGAGATCAATTTGACCAATTTACTTATGCACTTTTATCCAACGTCCACAGTTTTTATCTTGGATGGTTTTACTAAGTTGATTCAATTGTTAGAACAAAAACTTTTAAGAGACATCTTCTTGAGAGCAATTAATTGAGTCAAATTAGTGGTTGGAATCCAATTTAATACTTAGTGTATAAACACTATAACATAAATGTTTGTTGTTTGAGTTAATACATTATTGCTACAATGGAATACTTTATATTATATTATTTAATTGTTTTACATAAATGTATTTGATTACATAACCTATCTCGCAGACTAATAATAAATTATATTAGGCGAATCGCTTTTTTAATGTCATGGAAAAAACTTAAAACGTGTAAATATAAAAGTAATATTAAGAGTAGTAGAGTAATTGTTTTTTCTAACACATTAATCATAATTTCAATAATCCATACTAACTGCCTTTATATTAAGTAAACTAATTACTGATATTACTACGTTATGTTAGGAACCATATAGTGAATTTTGACACATTAAGGTTCGATATTGTTATAAACTACTGATTAATGTGAGAAGCCAAATGCTTTTAACATATTAATTAGGCCATGTCTGTGTACTTTGAGTTTCCATATTAACTCTGTTGCTAATCCATTTACTTAGGTATAGTGGATTATCCTTGAAATTGGTAGTAATTAATGATACTGAAATTTAAAAGTAGCTCTGCATTAAGATATGAGATTTTACATTCCTCCAACTAACTAAATTCTAAAAATGGGATTTTAATACTAAGCAATTAGCAACTTATAAACTTTAGTCCATTGGACAAGTCATGTACTAAATCATTCATCATATTGTGTATTATCAATATATCATATCATGTATTATGCACATGAAAATATAGATAAGTTACATTTAATCAAACACAAAATATTTCTCTCTTGTTTGTTTATTTTTACACCACCTCACTAAGTGTTTAGTTTAGTTTAATCAGGAAGGCTATAATAGATTGAACACTGAAACGCGATGCTTTCAAGAAGATTGATTGATTGATATCAACTTAAATTACAAAATACCTACAATTTTATATTAAGTGACAAGAAATAAACTATCTTAACATTGGAACTTTAAAAATAATAGCTTACATTATGTTTTCAATTTGCAAATGGAAATTATTTTATTTGTTAATGTAAAACACGATTGCCTGTTACTTACAGACACAAGATGTTCCATGTTGATTATCGTCTCCTCCGTAGGTGTGATTCCTCTTAAAGATGTCTTCTTTAAGGGTCCAAGTTGATATATGGATTAGTTCTTCTTAAAGCTGTCTTCTTCTCGACTGCTCTGACGTTGATAACGCCTTTTCTTTAAAGATGTTTCTCCTAAAATCCTTTGTATCTCTTGGCAAGACAGGCCTTCTTCTTCTTGTTTCTTCTCGCAACGACTTTACGGCACGCTAACTACCGAACCGGAGTTAGGACTAAACTATCACCGAATCTTCTAAGTACTTTCACGTATCTCGTTGCTATCTCCAGAAGCCGAGTCGTGTTTACCCCGTGCTGGTTCATCCGTAACTTACTTCAGACACTGTGTTCGCTACCCTCCTTGGGTTGTTTTCAGTCAAACGAGTCTCTTCCGTTAAATTTGTAAGAAATTCTTTAGATATAAATATATTTCTTTGGTCTAATATATTTGTTGAATTATTTCATGAATTTTGGTATAATTTGGCGTCGTTTAATTGATTTCATCTTATTACTGTTCCTTTAATTATAATGATTTCACTCGCGTAGTCATCCCTATGACGTCACCACCGCTCTCAGCTCGCCGTATTCACACTCCAGTTCAGACTTGTACATGTCTGAATTTTGCTTGGTTTTTAACAGCAAAAAAAAACTTTTTTGCCTGTGGCTTGATTTTAGATTTAAATGTCTTGAACCTTCTGATAACTTTCTGAATCCTTCCTCGTTCGAATGATGTTCTCCTACTCCTGATATTTCTCTGTTTATACGCTTCGAAAATTAATGATTTTAATTTTAAATTAACTTTTTGTAAATTTAACAATTTTGAATATTTAATTTATTGTTTTTATCTTCTTTGTCTTGTCTTCAAATAAGCAAAATTGCTTTTGGATGTTTTGTAACTGAATCGGTTCCTTAGATTCCATTTAGTTTGTTATAATTATTCTCTTTTGTTTTTCATTTTTCATTCCTTTTTTTAACTTATTTTTATTTCTTAAATGGCTTTACAATATATTACATTTACCGTGTACATATTCTTTAGATTTACTCCCCTTTTCCCCTTTACTTTACCTTTATTTTAATTAGTAAGTTTTTTTCTTCGTTTATTTTATTTCACAAATACTATTTATTATTTTTTAATGAAACTTGGCTTGATTATGTATTATTACTTGTTAAATTCATTTCTAATTATCTTTATTTAGCTACCTTTTGACATATTACGTTATTAGCTTTTTTAAGCACAAGAATAACTTTAAAATCTCATTTTTATTAAGAAAATTTTATTAATGTGAAATTATTTTTATTTCATTTTTATTAACCCTTCCTGCGTTAAAAATGACTCTGTTTAGTTCTTTGTTACAATTAAAATCTTTAAAGTTTTTCTTTTTCTCTCTCATTTATGCTTATAACTTTCAAACAATTTATCTGATTAAATTTCTTATAAAGGCTTTTTAAATAACTCATTCTCCTCTTTCTATTTAGTTAAAATTAACAACTAATTTTACAATTTTATATTTTAACATGTAAACCTATGCTAATATTAATCGGACAAAGTTTGTGCCTTTCCGAACAGGAATAATCCTGTCAGATATTATCTATGCTTGGACACATCCTGTCTCAAACGCTTACGTCATATGAATCCAACTGACTTTATTTTCGTTACTTTTTTAAAATAAACTCTTGAAAACTCTGAAATGTTATCTTTAAAATTATTATTTAACTTTAATCCTTTCTTAATTTTAATGAATTTAACCCACTTTTACTCTAATTAATTAATAATTAACTTTATCTAATTCATTTTAATTAATTTCACTAATTGTTGCCTTGCAATATGCCAATTAGCCGTCGCAACGTGTTGCACTGGAAGTCAACTATGTTTAGTGGCCAATATTTCTGATATTTAACAACTGCACAGTGCCCAGAAAAAGGCCTAGTGATCTAATGGTCGTGAGTTCAAAACCACCTTCCTACCATAACATTATTATTTGTTAAAGATTGGTAATGGAGACTTTAAATTGGAACTAATAATTTTAATTGTAATAAGGTTGCAATATAAGTGAGAATTAAAACGACCCTCAGATATGTAGTAGGCCTAGAATGTTTACAAGTTGTTATATAAACAATATGCTACATTTCAAGATATATGTTTAAACGTGTTTAAGTAGAAATATATGATCACATTTAAAACAAATATATATTCTATAAACATGTTTCCAATTGTCTCGAGCACAAGAGCAAAGTAAATTTACTATTCTGTAAGAAGCTCCTCTGCCACTTATGTGTATCTGCAGCTAATCTTATGCGCCACGTGACTGTCTGTACTGCATACTGTATACAAATATATTTATTATCCTAAAGGCTCTATCTTTACTACTGCTCTAAACTGTAGCTCAATTCGAATTTGATTACCTCAGATAGTTTTAATAAAGTGTAGGAAGTTAGAGGCTATTTAAACAATATGAAACAGCATCACTTCGTAAACGCAACATATTAAATTCTTGTTCAAAACCAAGGTGTATATAGATGGATATGCTTCACCTATTATAAAACCGTTAGTATGGATAAATTAAAAACCCTAATAGTTTATTACATATTACGCTTTTAAAACTAATTATTTAGCTGCCTTGACTTCAAAGATACTATATTTAAAATGTTTATGAATTATTAACCATCTAACCGTTGAACTCAAAAAGTTCTAATAATGCACTAAGAGTATTTTAAAGTAGAATAAATTAAGTTTCCAATAATATACTCTTCAAATGTTTACGTATCAGTACACTTAAAGACGATATCCAGAAGCTCTTTTTTATTTCAGTTAAAGGGATTCAAAACACTGCTTTTAAACTTATTCTACTCCATAATGCTTGTAAAATATAAAACTACGATTAAAACTCCTTTAGTTTGAGTACCAACCAAACTTGCAGGAAAAAATCACTGAGTAGGATGAAAAGTAACTTTTGCATCTGCAACTGTTGTGTCAAAGTGGATGTAGAATTTAAAACAGGTTGTTTCGAGAATTGGTTTTGTAATTTTCTTTACTGATTCAAAACATTCAGTGATTCCCGCTGTCACAAATTTCACATGATCTAATTCACAGCGTTAAAATAATTAAAAGTTATTTTAAACCTTAAGTAATTAATACGTTTAGATGCATAATTGTACTCGTAAACTCAATACACACAGAGGCTACCGACACAGTTATTATTTTGGTGAAGTTTACAGGAATTAAAGGAAATTAATTTTTAGGAAATACTGTCTTAATGTAATGTAGGTAAATCTACAAATTCTTGTATTAGAATTAGTTAAATTTTACATAAGTGGAGGAAGACGAAATCTCAAGAGAATGAGATGGGAAATCACTGATGCTGCAACCTGTCTCTAGTACTGTTATAATGGAAGCCTAATTACATTTAATTCTCATTAGTTATTAACAATAATTTCAAGAATAATCAATTATGCATAAGTATATGCCGTCGCATTATAATTAATATGGAATCTCAAAGCATGCAGACATGAGATCAATAACCTATATATAAACCAAATGACTTATCACGGTTTCTCCGAATCCTCCAAACGGATTACAATGAAACTTGGCACACCGCTTTCTCGAAGGTTCTTGACACTCACTATGGAACGGTTTTGAAAAATTCAACCTCTAAGGAGTTTAAAATAGGAATTTTTAAAATGTTAAGATATTGCTGCACAAAAGTTGAAGGAGCGTTCTAAAATGTAAATTAAATCGAGTAAAGCTAATATCTTGTTTCAAATGCCCTGAAATAAACTACAATTGTTTATCAAAATAAAATTTCAGTTTATTATCTATTTATATATTTTTTTAAGTAGATAAAACAACTGCATTCTGGCCATGTGTGGCTGTTCTCAGCTAACCACTGTCCATATCCATGTTTTAAAATTTATAATTAATTAGTCCTCATTTGTTTATTTTCTAAAGTAATTAAGGTAAAACAATATGTTTTTGCTAACTTATAAACATGTTTATTATTACAAATATTAAAAACAGGCGAGTTCAAATCCAGAGAATGAGGCTTAAAATGGACTTATTGACATTTTCTATAATTTCCAAATAGTTGCAGCAATGCAGTTCAGGGCTTTTTTCACGTTGATGTTGTGAATTTTGACATAATATTTACTCATTTTCCTGTTAAAAAATTAAGACTGAAGTTATTTTATTAAATTTGTATATACAAACGTAGGAATATTTAAAAGAATTTGTATACAAAACTAACAGCAATTTTTAGAAATGTAATAATAAAATTAATACTACACCACAAAACATTGAAAACAGAAGAAAAGGTAACATCAGTTGTTTGAATTGCCAGACAATGAGACACACCTTTATAAAGTGCCCTTCGTACCAGACCTATCAGAATCTCCCACCTAAAACGTTCTTACAACAAAATAATATGTTAAAAACTTTCTAACTAGTATTTAAGTGATACAAAACAGAAGCATGAATACCATGGTACAAAAACATAAATTTAAAACTGAATGACGTACTACTTAATGCGAGTTTTGTAATCACAAATAACAACCATGACAAGGATGTTGGACTGACTGCCTGCTCCCTTCCCTGCCATCCACTACCACTTTACCCTGCCTGATCAGCTGACATCGCCTACCTCTTCCGGTCCTATAATTAGTTTTCCAGCCACTGCTTGCACTGTTACCCTACCGAATCATATTTATAAATTTTAACTGTACAGTTCGAGCAAACTAGGAGTGAACTTGGCCTAATGGGCGAGTCATCCCTTCTACAGCTACTTCTCCTTAAACCTGCCTTGGTGGTACAACCAATTCCACAAAAAATAAATCCACAAATAACATTTAACTGACGAAATAGACAGCGCTCACATTCTTATAACTTTACGTACTTGCTTACAACCTTTTTATAAAAAAGTATTTCACATTTTAGAGAAAACTATGACAAATATCTATAAATAAATAAGGTTTTGTTTCATACAAAATTATAAAATGTTATAACTGTGATGCAAAATTTTACTAAGTTTTTTATAAAATAAAAGTGATGACAACAAAAATGTTCAAAGCGAGAAATTTTTGTATTTTTAGGCAAAAAGAAAACTTTTTGCGAGAAAGTTGTTGATAATTAGTGGAATTAACGTTTTTATTTAAAACAATTTTCTGTACGACCTTTTGTTTAGTCAGGAGGAAGGTAATTCCTTTAATGAATACATTTTGTGCTTGTTTGACATCGATTTGGTGCGATCCTGGCTGTTCCGTAGATCCAATGACACCATAATACTATCTTGTTTTAATCATACTGTATTATTTAAAGTTTAGTTAGGTTAAAGTTTAACATTGTATTGATAGTCGCCAGGTTGGTGAAAGTTAGTTAATACACATACGAAATTTGTGTGGGAAAAGTAAATATGATGATGTAACGGGAAGGGTATCTCAGGAAATACTTCCTGTCTTCCTGCTCTCTTTATTTGTCGATTCCAAAAACGCATTCTCCTCATAATTTTTAACACATGCGCAAAACATTAGGCCTACTACAAATGGGCACTGTTACTGTTGTTGCTATTTTAACTGTTGTAAAAAAAACTAACAAAAAACTAAAATAAACTAACCTGAATTCGTAAAATTTTTCTGAATATTTTAATTTATTATAATGCATAAAATCCGATCCTGTATTATAGCACGATAAGGTTTTTTTGTGACACTTGTATATATTTATAAATAAAACAACTAATTTTTACACGTCCTGTTCACTAAGAAAAACGTGTTTATCGCTTTTATTTACCCTTACTTCACAGAGACAAACTAGGGTGTACAGTGAAGAACAGAGGTCTATTTTTTTTATTGAGGTTGTACTGTTGACGTTGGACACAACAAACACAGCGTGGGGATCGGGCCTTACTTCTCCTCTCGGGGTGCATTGCCGGCGTTTGGAATCTGTACGTTAATTATTCTTCTCTTGAATTTTGGTTTTATGTTTTCCTTCAAAACTGTCTTTGCCTATTTGCCTTTTCCCACGTTAGTGCCAAGATGGCTCAATCTCTAAGCAAAGTGAAATATTTCAAGTTTTTCGATACAGCATACTTATTGTGCAGGACGAGTGCATAATGGCTCACAACGGAAGTGTAACATAAGGGATCGGGCACGTTTGATTGGTGGGGGGGGGGGGGGGTTGAGTAAACGCTCTTCTAACTGATGACTTCAGACAGACTTTACCTCTAGTAGCGTGAGGACACAGAGGATGAGATGAAGGCCTGCCCCTAACAATCGATATGCGTATTCATCTCCAGGGTCACTTGATGGTTATTCAGAGTTACATCTTGATATTGGTGATGGCACAGAGAAGAAAAATACAGAGGAAACATCTAAACGGCGGGATCGTGCGCATTAGTTGTAGTTCTGATCTAGTCCGGTGGCCACGCTAGGATGTCCTAATGCACGTTGCGAGAGAGAGAGAGACGAGCGGGGAAGGATGTGATGGTTGCGGGGGAAATGTCCCACTTCCTCGCCTCGTTTAGACTGCAAGTTGGTAATTCAACGTTTACTCGGCTGTTATTTTCTGTATAAGTGTAAATGTAACAGAAAAGCCTATTTTCATTACGGGAAATAATTTCCGTAGAAATTAAGTACAATTAATTTCGCCGCATCCGACTAGATGTTATGAATTCTGTAGTTCAGTTGCGGGTAATTCCCTTTAAATTAATGTAGTATTCTGCCAGGTAATCGACAAACATTGTCTTTTCTTCCGAATTTCTGTATTTTCTCACGGATATCACGCCACCTACGTAAAATAGTGTTTATTGGGCGTAATTTTCAATTTCACAATGTCTGCTAACAAGATTTTCTGGTTTCATAAATATTATGTTTCATTTGATTGCATTGAATGTCGTTTTATACGTCTAAGGCTGGGTTGCATCAACCGGGATCAAATACAACTTTGATCCTAGATCAAAACTGATCCTGGTTGGTGCAACTCAGCCTTAGTGTTCTATTTTACTAGCCTAATACTAAGGTTTGTAAACAATTTTCACGTATTTGTTCGACCTGGTTTTATTAATTTTGTTTTTGTTTATTTATTGTTTACTTTTTTGTGACAGTGAAGTGTTTAGTTTCTTTTCTTTAGGACAGACAAAGCGAAAATGGCTAAACTCTGCCTGAATGATTCTAATTGTTTATGTTATTTGTTTCCCGCGAAAATTTAGTGTTTTTAGTCGTCTTAAAGTTAAAGAATATAAGAAAAATTGTCCAATTCCTGGTCACCCTTAAATGCACAATTGCCGTTTTTCTACATTTTCAAGGTTAACATCTGGACTGCTACACATTCGGCAAGATAAAACATGTTTTAAAGTAACGCATTCGTATTTAATTTCTCAGATTACGTATTTCCAGTGTCACCTTTTATATAAAAAGCATACGAATTCAAAAGGTGTTATTTTGGCGATAATTTTATCAGACAGTCACATATCCATAGTTTTTGGTTTAGGCTACTAACTTTTCTGACTCATTTACAAAGTGATGAGTTTAGATTTACTTATTTCATTTACCTCAGAATACATACAGGGTGTTCAGAAAAAAGGGTTTCAAGAATTCAAGGCGTAATTCCCCACATTACAATAACATGAAAAGTTCCAATTAACAAAGGTAAAAAAAATGCTCCATTTTCAGGATAGCCGCCATTTTTTTTTGTAAAACATAATTAATTCATATGTAGAGAAATGTTTGACTGATTGAGTTCAAACTTGGCATGAAGTTTAACCTAACAATGATCTATCGTTAGAAAAATGAAAGATTATACCCAATCATTCGTTTCAAAATGGCGGCTGTTTGAAAATTTAAACACTAAATTAGGCACTCAAAAACCGTACGTTATACCAAAAAATTTCAAGATACCTTGTTTGTAGCCCTTTTGATTCCCTATCGGATGGTTTAACTGTCAAAACATTGTTTGTACATATGCTATTATTATCTTTATCGTAGCTATTATCCTTCATCCGATTGTTTTGACAGTTACACCATCCGGCAGGCAATCAAACGGGCTACAAAAAAAGTGCTTTGACATTTTTTTTTTATGTATAGTTTTTGAGTAATTTAGGTTTTAAAGTTTCAAACAGCCGCCATTTTAAAACGCATGATTGGATATGATCGCTTATTTTCTTGTGATAGACCATTGTTAGGTTAAACTTCATGCCAAGTTTGAACTCAATCTGTCAATTATTTCTCTAGATATGAATTATTTTGCACAAAAAACTAAATGGCGGCTATACAGAAAACTGAGCATTTTTGGACCTATGTTTATTGGAACTTTTCATCTTATTTTGATGTGAGAATCACGTCCTGAGTTCTTGGAAAACCTTTTTCTGAACACCATGTATATGTTTGGTTTAAGCACGATACACCACAAGGTTTATTGTTGTGTTGTAACTTATGCTGTTTGTTCAAATCAGTTGTATTTTGAATTGAACATAATGGAAAAGTACCCATTAACATTGTACACCCCTGGATATGTAAATCTATGTAAGTTTAGTCATAGGCGTCGCGCCGGGGGGGGGGGGGGGGGCGCGCGCCGCCCTGTGTTTTTTTTGTTTTTTTTTTTAGGATATGTATGTAAATACGAATTGCATACTGAATAAATAAGAATATTTTTCGATCTTACGTACGTATGAACTGTTTACTTAAATTTAAAAACATGAGTGTAATTAGTTCTAACATTTTATAAGATTTTTTTTGCAGATATAAATCCTATTCGAATCCTGACGTCCAAAAACCTCTATAGAGGTACATGCAGGTTATGTAACCTATGCAACGAATAGTTCATCTTTGATATTGTTTATGCATTTTCGAAATAACAAATAATCATTAGATAATTTATATTACCTTTATAGAAATGCAAAGAATGCAGAAACTGGAGAAAAGGTTTTCAGAACCGTTAATAACAGCTCAAAAATAATGTTTTAGTTATGTTTGGTGTTTGAATAAAGAAATAAGTTGAAAATTATACCACACCTGATTCATTTGTTAATGATTTATGTTTGTTATGTTTAGTTTGTTAATTAGCATAAACATCTGGAGCTAAAACTAACATATTAACATCTGTTTGTAAAACATATTTATTGTATCTATTCGCCTATACATAGTGACTTCAATGGTGGTCATAGTTTAAAGTTTATGCGCATTTTTGCAGTCATAAGTCATAGTGCATTCGATTCCTGACATCAAAAAATCCCTATATATGCAAATTTTTATCAAAATCGCTAGAGCCCTATTGTATCTACAACGTATCTATTCGCCTATACTTAGTGACTTCAAAGGTGGTATATAAAAGAAGATCAGATTTTAAATTTTATGCGCATTTTTCCGAGTTTATGTGCATTTTTGCAGACATAGACCTAGGGCATTCGATTCATGACGTCAAAACATCCCTATATGCAAATTTGCATCAAAGTCGTTAGAGCCGTTAGCGAGATCCCCGAAATAAATTTATAAACTAATATACAGTTACAGAATTACTAGTTTAATAAGATAAGATATTAGTTTATGTTTGTATGGTAAACACAAATAATTTGTTTCTACTATTTTGTAAAGTTCTTCCTCATTTTATAAGTCATTTAGGCCTATGTCAAGATTGTTTTAACTATCTTGTTTATTTTACCTTAAATTGTTAAAATTATTTTCTAATTTAATCGTTGTTACTTTTTTTTATTATGAGATATCATTTGGCTAAACAATCGGACTGAATGAAGTAGTCTACGTCATTTTATTTTTTAACTTGTTGAAGTTTGGTAATCCTGTAAGACAACCCCCCTCAACGGCCTCCCCCGCCCCGCCGCGCCATTCCACTCCGCAGCTTGTAAACTAGTTTTCAAAAAACTAAGTGCCCTATTTCGAAGATTTTCAAAACGAACTGAAAGAAGGCTTATGCTCAATTAATATAAATACAAAGATTTTTTATACAATATAAGAATTGTAGCAACAATGTTTGAAACTTAGTTTGGTTTCAATGTTATTCTTAATTAATTGTAAAAAAATTAAAGATTACAACAAATTTGTATTCTTACGGATTTTACGTACAACTGCAACCAATGATAACTGTTTAGTATTACTTTCCCCGAAGGTTATGGATTGTGTAAATTCAGAATAAAAGTTTTTTGATTTTTTATACGAAGAAACCATACCAACGAGTTTTATTTTCTTGTACAAATTATAGGCCTACATACACATAATTGATTTTAACCAATACTCCCATAAATTCAATTAGTATTTTTGCATAGTAAAATATTTTGATTTCAATTGAACGATTTATTAACCCTTCAACTGCTGATCATTTTTTCCCAGTCCAAATTAGGTGTCACAGACATAAGGTTTTTTTTTTTACATAAGTTTTTCAAACACAAACCATGATGTATTATATATCAGTGTTTAGAGAAATAAGCATAGAATAATAAAAAAAATATAAAAAATGAACTTATTCCTTATCAGTTGATGTCTTTTCCTTGTTTATGTAACAATTTTTTCTTTCGTAAATATAAAAACTTACTTACTGATCACACAGCTCTATTCCATAAAGAGATACACCATTTTTCTTGGTTAGTAAAATGTGCCAAATATTGTAATAAAACAAGAAATGTTCATTTTTAGCACTTATTTTTATTCAGGGACACAGAAATTATTAAAAACTATCATGTTGCGCTATGTACAAAACGGGACTTTTTTTATGGAAAAACACATGTTCAATAAAAATAAAAAACACTAAAAAATACAACACTTCAAGAAATGAAGTTTCATCTGTGTATATTTGATAGATTACTTTATTATGAGTAGAACTATGTAAGATTTGTGTCATTCAGCTGATATTTGACGATTTTGTGGCAGATTTAGTAAGCCGTGTTTAAAGCTATCGCGATCGCGATAATAGCACTGTAACCGCACCCAAACCTATCGCGATCGCGATAATCAGCAGTTGGAGGGTTAAAATTTACTATCAAAATTTAAAATATTTTTAATCAAGAAAACTGCAAGGAAGTGGCCCTTATACTGCCTCTTTCAATCCTAATTTTAAATGCATTGTTCGTAAGGGTTTTAAATAACACAGATTTTCCAGGTTGTACTAAACTGGTCTGATGGTCAAAGGTATTTTTGTTCCTCTTCTTCTGAAATGTGCTGCAGAGACCAAACCTAACCTATTGAATTATTTATTTAATTATTTTTAAAGGTTATAATGTTTTAATGACCTTTAATGATGGTTAGAATTTTGATGAGTTGAAATTTTGTTTTGATATTGTACCGTAGCGCCAGTTTTCCTCAGAATATTTACCCCAAAATCACTTTAACCCCAAAATATTGACCGTCGGACCAGTTTATCAATTCCCGATTTTCCTTCAACAGTCAATGGTTTAAACAAAATTAAAACTTTAATGTTAAACGCTGCTATCCACTATCAATAACCAAATTTGTTTTATCCTGGGGGTGTTCCCTATTTTATCACCCCCAAAAAACCTTTTACATCAGCCATTGACCGGTTGTGCCCCCCCCCCCCCCCCATAATAGTCCACGCGACGCCTATGAGAGTTTAGTCGTTAATTATTAATTTGTTGTTCTTTAATGCTAGCCTATGTTAATTTTATAAAAAGTTTATATTTAAGTTATGTATATATATATATATATGGAAAACTTATATTTAATATAGCATTAACATTGGATTTATTGTAAGAGCACATAGGCTTATTCACTCATTGTTTTACAAGGTTTTATGAGTTTTACGAAGCTTATCTGTGTATTTGTAATATTCTAGCCTATTGTTAAAGTAGACAACCTTTTATAAGTTACATTTTAAATAAGGGTTAGTTTTTTGCATTACTGTACTTAGTAAATGTAGGGTATTTGTAAATCTAGTTACTTCAGTTGATATGTAAATTTATTTAAGATATGCTGTTTGTTCAAATCAGTGGTCTTTTGAATTGAACATAATGGAAAAGTACCCATTAACATTGCACACCCTTGGATATGTAAATCAATGTAAATATTATGAGTTTAGTCGTTAATTATTCATTTGTTGTTCTTTAATGCTAGCCTATCTTAGTTTTCTAAATAGTTAATATTTAAGTTACGTATATAATATATGGAAAACTTATATTTAATATAGCATTAACATTGGATTTATTGTAAGAGCACATATTCACTCATTGTTTTACAAGATTTTATTAGTTTTACCAAGTTTATCTGTGTATTTGTAATATTCTAGCCTATTGTTCAAAGTAGAAAACCTTTTATAAGTTAAATTTTAAAGAAGGGTTAGTTTTTTTGCATTACTGTACTTAGTAAATGTAGGGTATTTGTAAATCTAGTTATTTCAGTTGATATGTAAATTTATATTAAATATTTTTTTTCGTTTTGCATCAAGTAATTTTATTACAGGTTGAATATTGCATTACTGTACAATTTTAACATTATATTACTTTTTTGATTTAAGTTTTATTTTCATAGAACTGTATATAGGTCTTCTGATTTATGTACATTTTCATTCGGTTTACATTTGGAATGTATACCTATTTTTTTCGTATTGACGGGAGAGAATGCTCTTCAGATTATTTTGTGCTTTCTACTAGGCCTACTTTGAAAATAATATATGCTCATAATTTACTGTTGAAGGTAATACCAATCATTTATCCAACAGTCGATATTCAATAGATTCATTCTAAAAATACAATTGTATAATGTGGTAATTTGTTATCGTCTTTATATTATGAAATGACCAAATTATTATGTTTAAGTAGAGTAGGCTACAGTATTTTTTATAGTCTATGAATTACAGTAATTGTAAACCATTTTATCATTCCTACCAAGAGATTAAACACGTTCAACTGCATCATATTTTCTTTTATAATCCTGTGTACTAAAAATAATATGATTTCCCGCAACTATTATAAGGATTTAAGAGTTTTAATTAAAGTATAATTAAAACATTTATTGCTTTACTTTGATAATCCATTTAACTTATTTTGTACTATTTTTCAAGTGTTTTACATTTATTGCTACATGACAATCAAATACAGAACATGTTTATGACAAGTTTCCTATACAATTACTTATTGTAGCAGCGGGGACAGCCAGGGAGTCAGGCGCAAGGTTGTTAGAGTACATTAACAACCTTGAGTCAGGCGAGTGTCGCGCGGTGCTGGAAGAGACGAGGGGCTAGCCGCGGGCGGCGAGGGTGGGTAGGGGAGGAGCCAGCGACGATGCTGCACTCTCATGGCGACTCTGGGAACTACAAATGTAGATACCAGTGTCGAGTGCTAGACACCCAATTCTCGCACGCTTAGATGTTTCCTCTGTATTTTTCTTCTTTGTGGTGATGACAAGTTTGTAAAGGAGAAGAGAATAATATAAATACTTTTCTGGTCAGCTTAACTGCTCAAGTATACTCCTAGATTTGTTGCGAAGCACGAGTACCGGTACACAGTTAGTCAATATATTAAAAGCAATATTCTGCGACCATATTACTCTCTATTCGTCATTACTCAGTGACGAGCCTAACTTAGCAATTATAGAAAAAAGTTTATTTGTAATGGTTTTCGTATAGATTAGTTTTTCTAAACTTCTTGAATTTATTGCAGTTGGAAATAAACAATTTATCCAGTTGTTAAACATCCTAAATTTTTCTAATCTCGTTTACTTTTTTGAATAAATTAAGTTTCCGTATAAGGCGCATAAAAGAATAAAGTTACTAGTTATGAAATCCAATGTATGATCGTTCAATATATTGTATATTACCAAACTTAAAATTACCCAATATACATATAACGGAATATGAATATTATTTGATATCAGTTTTTCTCTGTGACACGGTTTCTCCAGACAGCCCATGAAATGCTTTTCAAGTTGGAAATAAATGGATCACAAAACGAGTAACGTGATTGTCGCCTAGAACAAATAAAGGTAGAGAATTAGGTAGAACATCCTTCTTATTGGGAAAGCACGTCGATAGCAGGTAACCATTTTGGAAACTATTCAACCTGCAATGCGGTTGTATGCACATTTACTTAAATATCCTCTCTTATATGAGGCATTTTATTTATAGTAAGATTTCTGAAAACTGAAATCTATGTCACTCAAATGTAACTGCATTGTTAGAGAAAAGGGATCCAATATTTTCTAGATGACTAGAAACACCAACACTAACAACCAAATTTTAAGTCTTTTCGAACTTACATTTATTAATATAACGAGTATATTGGTGATTACTAAATCATTCTAAATTAATCTAATAATAAAACGATGTCAGCACTGTATTTTGTTACATTAAAAATGAACGATATTACTTTTATGCTCTACTATATAAACAGGATATAAACATTTTCCCTTGTTTGATGTATAACAAGATAGTAAAGTTCCGTTGCCTTTACGCTCAGTGTTTTACCTTCCAATACACAAGTTTATTTTTTGTATTTAACAATTTATTTTGTTACACATTTTATTTACTACACTGTAGATATTTACAGCTCCGACCTACATTATTAAATAAAGTGTAGATCTCGTAAAATAAAACAGTAGGATTGTTTGGATCTTGGATCTAACATAAAACAGGTATGTTCATTACTTATAATATTGTTCAACCTAATTTGAAATTAAGGAGTTAATACCAAGCTAATGGTTGAATTTTATATGAGATTCCGTTGTAATATCACAAGTAGCATAGACCAATAGCTGTTTTGGCAATCGTTCGTGAATGGTTTCAATTAAAATCGGTGCGAGAACGAAACAGTAACCAGCAAACTACATTTGCTTTATTAGAGTCTTTGGCGGTTACACACAAAGATAAAATCAAAACTTTCTTGACAAAGAACAATAGGATATCCTTCACACTTACGTTATTCTGGATTCTCAGTCTTATGCACAACAAAAACAAAATCTTTACAAAACTCCAACTTCAGTACTCAACGCAAAATAAAACCAAATATTCACAATTCAATTATACATAACCCATATCTCTATACAGAATTTGAGTCTTAGTATGTGCGAGGGTGCGTGTAAGCTTGCTTACGTGATTATGATGATGTATACAATCTTTTAACTTAAGGTATGATAAAAGTGTTAAAACAATAAGGTGATTTCATTAAACTTCCACAAGTGTAATAATTCTTAAAGGATTTAAATTATTTATCACAGACTAAATTTCTGCTCCGTCAACAGCAGCATAATGTTTTCTTTTGTAGTGTTACATTTGGGACGGTTTAAGTAATTTCTTAATCTGGAAAACAAAACAAAATACTAAATACAACGAAACCAAGTTTATTGATGTTGATCAATACCGTACTCGCTTATTCTATTTTGTATACAATTAAAACTTATCCATATAGTGCAAGGAGAACAAATTAACTGCTTTTGTTTCATAACTTTAGAGCAACAAATAAACTGGAACAATAAACATTTACTATATTAGTCGAACTTTGTATCTTGAAGAATAAAACAATTATTATGCACAAGATATCTCGATGTCAGATATCTCGATGTCGATTCTAAAGATTTTTTCAGTTTAGAATATATATTATTAAAAAACATAAGTTAGAACAGCAATAATTAAACTAATGAATGGCATTAATTTACAAACTTCAGTCCCTAGTAACAATTTGGTTAACTTACATAATTTCAGTATTGGCCCCAGATAAAGTACATGAGACATCTCCTGTACTTTACCTGTGCCAATCTTCTTTTAAATTCATCATGATACAATGAAAGCATTGAATGGAAAGTTTTAAATAATATCGTTGAATAGTTATTCTGTATACACCTATATTAAGATTTGTGGTTTCCAGTTTGGTGTAGTAGTCAACGTTCTCGCATGAAGTACCCAATTCGACTAAATTATTTTTATGCCGTTTGGGGCCTCAAGGAAACACATTCAGACATGTCTGATTTCCATTAAAATGATAATAAGTATTTATGAACTAAGATAACAAAATACAATTTATTTGAATATCAACACTTAAAATAATGTACATCAATATATTCAAATCTCTGAGCACACTCGATGGAACAAGCATTAGCATTTAATCACTATTTTAATCCTGACGACGTCTTTGGCCAATTATATTTATCTAAAACTGTACTTCATCTGTATGCGAATGCGTTATTTGTATTATAATTTCCTAAACCCAACTTGGTAAAATCTGTTGAGAAGTTGTAGCATACATTTCTAATAATATGGTATATAATTTTAAAATCCAAATATTATATGGTGACTATAGCCTAAAAGAAAAATACAAACAAAATGTTTATAAATAAATCGTAAAGTGAGATCTCCGTAACTGTGTAATTACATTGTACTTTATGATTTACTACAATTCAGTTATTAATATAATACTTGAGAAAGGAAACCGTATAATTCAGCAATACGTTGGGCCAGCATATTCCATGGTATTACATTATTCCACTTCAAAGGAGTTACTTGCTAAGTAATATCACTACCGAATTAATTTGGCCTACAGCTGTTTATTGAAGTATACTATATGTGGTTCACTAACAACCGTAACACATGAGGAAATCACAGACGTAGGATAGGTCTACTAACATTAGATAAAACCTAAACTATCAGTTATGATTTCAAACTATGTCTGCTTCTCACCAATCAAATACATTTACTTTCAGTGTAAATAATTACTGCATTATAAAAACTTAATATTTAATCTTCATAATCAGTCATGTGCATAACACAAACCGCGAAATAACCTACCGTAAGTATGAAGTAAGTAAGGAAAAACATTCAGAAACGAAAGTTTGTTTTTCAAATAATTCCTGAATATGGGATTATTAGTATGTACTAATTTGTAAGATGCACTTATTATGAACACGTACTTATTTGTTTTGGTAATTATACTATTTAAGAAACACCTTTTATTTTTCATCCATAATATTGGTCGTAACTTTAGCTTGGTTTAACAGCTATTCATTATTTAATGATACAACCTGACGATGTGGCGTTTTGTATTAATATTTAGTATTTTCTTCAATTGCTACAAACACATACATCAGTCAGTCGGATAAAACTAAGTGACAACCTCATTACATTTTTAACCGTTTATTAAAATCTAACTGACGTTTATGAATAATAATCAAAAGAATAATAAGTAAAACTTAAAACAATAGACAATCGTTTAAACTACTGGTTTTTTCACGTGGAACAATTAATTACTTTTATTATAAATAATTTAGTTACTGGACTAATTTTATATTTTTAAATATTTGTTCAGTCATGTAAGTTTTAAATGTTGAATAAGTAACTAAAAACGTAAGTTTGTTTTGCAAATAATCCATAAAGATTGGAATTATTTTATCACTACTTATTGGATTGTTTTGTAACTAACACTCTCTCAAAACCACCCATTGTTGTTAGTGCCATGATAAGGCGTTCATTTAAATTGTTACTAAAGAAACGAAACGTTTTCCGTTACTAAAGAACCTGGTTGTATTGCAAAAATTAAGATTTTGAAGTACGTATTTTATTATTACACTACCTCACTTCGAACAAGAATAATACCCAATAAGAGTTTCGGGGAATAGTAGGCCAATAATTACACATCAAGTAGAGTAGTATTTTAATAAGTCATCACTATCAACATTATTGTCAATAAATACCATTTACTTTGGAATGATACAATCTTTGTCCAATGATTTAATAACTTTTTGTGTTACACAGTTTAACATACAAATAATTATCAATTCCGAAGAAACATATCTTTATTTTGTTCAAACCTATAACAATAATCTTAACTTTGTTCTATGTGAAGCTTTTTGTTTACTTAACAGTTAATGTAAAATGAATGACCTGCGGAAAAAGCACCTGTTATTTTTACATTTACATAGAATTTTACGTTCAATTTTACATGTTTTAAGTTATATTAAATATTCAATTATGTTATTAATTGCGTTTTAATGAAATTTGATAATCTAAGCTGTTTATTTTAATCTGCGAGTAATTGTTTACAAATCTAAACAATTCTTTTTAGATAAAAAGTAAAATTATTATTTTTATAATTGAAATAATAATAAATAATATAAACAGGAAGGTTCAGTTAGAGAGTAGGACACGTAAACGACTTAGACTTAAAGTTATAATTGCTTTTGAAAGCACGTACAGCTCCTTGTATATTAGTTAAACAAATTTTATGGATGGATTTAGATTACATCAACTTATTGCTGAAACAATTATTATTGGGTCCTAGATAATATGAAACACACCAGAATTCGTTTTATAAAACATTGACAAAGTTGTTTAAAAGACTTTGAAAATCAAATTTTGAAATCCAGTACAATTAATTCATAATTACAGACAAGAAACTAATATGCAAATATGATTCACTAATTGTTATACAGTTACTTGGGTTAGGATCGCCATTAAAAACCCATTGTACAAATTTATTTCGGTCACTTAATAAAAATAGTATTTTGGTTTTCTGAAAATAATTTGTTGGATTTTATTTGACAAGTACTTGATTCTAGGTTTAATTGTTAAACGTGTATTTAGCTCGTTTTATAAAATTTGAATTTTTTATAAAAATTGTGTTTTTCGTTAGCATTTATATTATTTTAGAAGAATTTAATCAGTAGTTCGTCAGTTAGAAATTATTACAAAGATATACTAACATTAAATAAAATAATTCTGATAATATAACTAAATTAATGATTTTAGTACTGTGATGCCAGCGTACATAATAAACATAGTTTACAAATTGAAAATATAAAAATTTGACTTTAAAAAAATAATAATTAAGCTATTTCAGACACGTCCTTAATTGGAATAAAAACTAGTTTATGTATGAAGGTAGACGTTCTGGACTTTATTTCTGTAAGCTTCTCTAGACAGAAACAAATACATAACAAAGTTGTATCACTATATTTTAGTACTTATACATACTATAATAAAACGCCCCCTCACAATATATATACTCATACTGGTATAGCACAAATATGGTTTAAAAAATTCTTTAGAATGTTATCTTTATTATCAGCTAGGAGATTGATAAAGCATTTATGATATGTATCATGATATTATTTTACATATGATATTTGTATACAATAACATAGGCTAATAATTTCACAATTATAAGTAGAACATAATCCACCTTAATCGCTGTACCAAATATTGCAACACACATTCCCTCATTGTGCCTGGCGAGTTACTATTCCATAAGTTATCATAATTCCAGTAATCTACAACAACAACAATCTAAATAAATATATTAATTGAGATTTAAGACCAATTAAATTTTAACAGCATAATATAATGTTGAATTACATTTAATTAATGTGGTGGCGTAATGACAACAAATAATAATTACATGAATAATTCAATTCAAATGCACACTAGCTCTTTCTTCTAGTAAAGAAGACTATTTGTTAGCTCCTCAAAGTAGACATTTTGTTTTGTAATAACTTTCACTAAATACAATTTAAAAAGAAAAGAATTACGAATTATTATAATAATGTGTTAAAACAATTAAATATTCAAATATTATAAAATTTGAAATGTATTTTTGTTTTTATTCAAATTAATTTTCTTAGTATATTTAATATTTTATTTCAAGAAAATAAAAGTATAATAATATGTAAAAATTTGAAAATTTAGCCTATTAATAGCTACCGAACTAATTATTTAAATATATTATAATTAATTACAAGTAATATAATATTTAAAAAACTATATTAGTTTATCTAGTGCTTATTATTCAAATATCTGAGCTATTATAGTATTAAAAATATGTATATTAGTTAGAAATATATTTGTTTAATCTAATTTTATAATTACTTTCATTGTAAATGGCAGATCTACATTGAACAACCCATATCCTGAAAATTGTGGAATCTTCATTTGATTTATATGAAGCATAGTCTGTACCTAAAAAACAATAAAATTGATTAAATTGGTTTCTTTCTGTTTGGGTAGAATAAATTATTCAATACCTTAGTTTAAAAAACATAATTATAGGACATAATTATCGTAAAAGATCTTAAATTGTTAAAATTAGAAAAAAATATGTACAAAAATATAAAAACCCTTATTTCTACTGAAGTAGCCTACATTCAAAGAGAGAAAGCTATTGATATTGCTAATTTATTATTACTGAGCACAAACCAAAATTTGGTTCAGGCATTATAGAATATATAATGTAATTGTCGTAATCAACCGAGGTTAACTTATTTAACGACTAAAAAAGTAATACATATTATACTTAAAATTAGTTCTGATAAAATTGTAAATACAAATATACAGTTTAAGGATTGTATAAAGCTAGAACGGAAACGCATTGATAATTGTTATATCTATGATTTAATTTGTCCTACGTTCATCTATGTCCGGATGTAGTCATTAGCAGTGATCTGTGATAAACAAATAATGTATAGTAATAAATAAAAGTTTACAATTAATACACTTGCCTAAGTTTGTTCAAGTGTCTACCAAATATTGCAGACGTTGCACTTTACATTAGGTCATGTTTAATAATAGTTAAGAATATAAAGTTACAAGGCAATAACAAAATTAAAAAAAGTAAAAACCATGCAAAATTGTGAGTGAAATTGCTTCTTATTGTGTTTGTGAACTACCTCCGACATGTTAGCCAGAAATAACACACTGGTTCAAATTAAATGTTTTAGGAGTTTGCAGTTGTTTTAACTCAGCCTTCCAATATACAGTTGATATAGTGTGAGAAATCATAAAAAAACTTGTTTGAGGTTGTTAGTGTTTAAGTCAATGATTGATGAGAAATACTAAAACAAATTAGCCATATTGTTATAAATCTAGACTTCTAACAGCCAAGACCATTTGAATTGTTTGTGTTAAATGTTAGTCACAATATTTTGTTTGTATATAATAGTTATTATTTGTAATGTAATTTAATATAGTGGATCTCTTCTGACAAAGTTTGATGTCAGTTTCATTCAACATTTTGGTCACGAAAGGTCTTCGTGTCTCACAAAAGGCCAAAGCAGATTTATCTGAAAGTTACCATAATAATAACATGGAAAAAATCTGCTTTAACTGTAGCAATATTTAACATAGATATACATGTATCGCCTATTGAGTTGGCACTGGTAATAATGATCCTTAAGTCATCATAACTAAAATTTTGAGTTGAGAAAATCCGCGACAGGTGACAATGCATCTTATTGTGTTGCTGTCATCACAACTTGTACTCTGGACTGAGACAGCGAATAAGGTGGGACGACAAATATTGATATCCTGCCTGCCATGCCACTGATGGAACCCGTATAGAAATTATATCACATAAAGTTAAATTCAATAATTCCCAACTTCTGTTTGAGACCAAATTTGTATCAATATTCACTCTATTTCAGAAGTAGTGGTTTACTTTCAATTTATTTTGTTCGATATTAATGATTATTTTGCGTAACGTTTTTCTAATTTTGAAAATTTAAACTCGTAAAAAAATAAAAAACCTTTCTACATACTACACTCTAAAAAAAAAAGAATTCAATGTACAGAAATTGTCTCATGTAAGATATGTAAGACTCAACGTAGAACAAAGACTACATAAGATAAAAATAAGAAAATTTGAAGGTATATTTTTTGGAAACAATTTATTTTTAAGCGTAACAAATTTGAAATTAAGTGGATTTACCAGTAAGAAAGTTAATTATTCTTCAATACCAACAGTTTTTGTGGATTAAGTTAATATCTCTTTTTTATACAAACAATAGTGTCATTATCGCAAAAACTCTGGCCTACTGCGCATGCGTCAGGATCTATTAAACCACTACCCCACCACCTTACCTCGATTCAAGTGTTTATTTCTAATTAACTATCATTTCCATAAAATTTCAGAGTAGACTATACAATAATGTGTTTTTATTTCTATTCTGCCACGGGTACAGCGGCTAGCATGGGCGGAGCCCACTAGTCGTGTGTACTTTTAATTTAATTTCGTATTGTCATAGTAATAGGATTTCAAATTGTTGTGTTTGTTAATTATGATATTGGAATAGTCAATATAATATTTATTAGTTTAAAATATTTCCTGAATCATAATACTTACCATATTTTCATATTTGCGATTTACTATCTTATTTTGCCATTTTATACGTAAAGAATGCAACATTAAACTCACTTTATGAGCCTGAAAATAATAAAAGGAAATAATTAATTTAAACTAGAAAATGTATTTGAAATTTTAATGTAAAATTTAAAATAAATAAATAAAAGAGTCATCAACCGAATAATGGCGAACAGTATACTGAGTCTATACACCAATATTTCAAAGATTGAATTGTGGTTATAGTTATTCCTAATTTATCTAAATGTTACAAACGTAATATTATAATTTAAACCCCTTATTTGTATTGAATTATCTAGGTGATTTAAAATATAGAATATAATGCACTAAAGCAATTAGTAAACAGGCTTTCTGTAAACAAAATATTGTGAACATATAAAATTAAGAGTGTTATTCTTTTTTTAAATTAATTATTTTTTTACCTGCCTAACTACTTGTTGGCATCTGTTCGCAATGAAAACCAGACGAATAAGCACACTGGACACGTGTATTACTGTTATAATCTGTGACAAAATGGGCATTGTCAGTAAAGTAAGAAGGAAATAACCAATTAAAACTGACCGGACTATAAAATCAAAGAAAATAATAACGAAATCGAATCGGAAATTTTTTTCCATATGTCCAGTAAAAAGTCGTACTTCCTCCAACTCAGTCATTATTTTGTCAAACTTGTGGAAATTGGCGGAATTTGAAACACTTATCCGCAGGGTTTGTATTTGATTTTCGACGTCATCATACGCTTTTTCTGATACAAAACACATAACTGATATCAACAATTCCTTTGCAAACGACGCTGTACACACCAAGTTATAATTTAACTCAAAAATTATTCCATAATATTCACCTCTAGCTAAGTAAAAAATAATATTGGTGAACACTAGTGATTGAAACGCTATAAAAACTATAAAACGTTTTGCATAAATGTTTTCTTTCTCCAATAGGTTATAGTACAGTTTATAAAACAGTGAACTCAAGTCCAGCAGTAACCTGCGACTGTAGAGGAGAGAGGTTAGAACCGAGCAGGAAGAACTTATGTAATGAAACACAACTAAAATTATAAAAACACGTTCGGCGTAGGTTCCAGGTTGCCAAGCATTCCTTTTATACTCTCTGTACAGTCCACACATGTCCAGTAATATTAGTAAAACACTCATTGTATATGCCATGGGGCAAAGGACTACGCCAGGGTTATCTAAACAAAAATAAGCAAAGTTATTTAATAAAGACAAACACTATCTGTTTCTTTTTTTTTATTATTAAAGCGAAAAGTCGGTTTTGTCAACATGAAAAAACTAAAGAAAACAGTTCATACAAAAATAAGTTCAACAAAAGTAAAATATGGATAAACTTCAAATGACAAAATTACAATTTTCACAGATAGTAGCAAAAATAAATACAAATCAAAATAAAACTATTTTAAATCATAAAATTAAAAATAATTTAAAAAGTAACTAACGAGAAAGAAAATTTGTTTATAATAAACTTAAATGTTATAAATAACAATAATGTTTGGATATATAATAAAATGAAAGTCTTCCTTATCAACTAAGAATGTAAACATTACTTACTATATCATAAATTTTAATAACTTAAATGTCAGTTTAAACCGTTGTAAAAATGCCCGAAATAGTTACAAATACTAGTTTACAGTAAACATTTTACCCGAAGTGAATGTGAAATTTATAAATGTACGTAATGCGTGTTGTTTATGTTTTGTATAGGTGTTGTAAGTAGTATTATGTATGTTTGACTTGGGTAAACGTCAACCCCTGTTATAGACTTCTTAGTGCGCACCCTCTTTTTTATGGCACCTATTAAAAACTAAACACACTATTTAATTACATAACACATTATTAATTTAACTATTACATAGTGTCAAAAAAACGTATTGTAAGTTAGTAATTGACGGGCAGATAGTACACAAATATAAAACAAAATAACGGCATCAGTTACAACGATTCCAAACATTTATTTTCGATATTGACTTACATATTTAAAATCAATAACAAATAAAAATCTATATAGTTTCTCAATAATTCCCTACCTTGTTTCATTCGTTTCTTTTTTGGGTTGTCAGTAGTAAATTTAACATGAAAAACCCCAAACAGTTTACAAAAGTAATACATTAGAACAAAACAAAAATGTGTTCTTTGCTTCCTGGATATTCTCATGTTTTATCTACTTTAAACTTCAATATGAAAATTTATGCTTTATTAGAATATGGCAAAATACAACAAAGCTAGAAAGGAAACTGAATTGCTAGGTTTTAGATTTATTATCGTTGAAACTTGTAAAACACATTTTCCTAATTGAAAAGTGTCACTTGTAAGTCAATGTTTTACATCATAGTACACAAAATGTATATGAGCAATTTACATAATAAGACACTTTACACAATAAACCATCAAACATTACAAGGAATCATGATATCTAATCTATCAGAAAATAAACACTGTGTACACATAAGTAGTGGATAAAAAATTCATTTTTCTCTTTGCTTAGTTTTAGTGGCGCATTAGCAGAGCCCTCGTGGTAAACATAATTGTCTGGGATTTAAAACTTAAATAAACTACCTTCATCGATATCAAAACGAAAAACATTTTTAAACATAACTGTCAATATACCAAAAGAAAAAATGGTTAATTTATATACATATGCATATACAACTTACCTTAATAAAATAATGAAAATTAAACTAAGTTATTATACAACTTATAATAACTTATTGTTGAACACTTGGCAGTCCTTTTATTGACTAGCCTCATCGAGAAATGCAGTATTTGCGACTATCTTCATTGTTAAGCTCTATAGGTGATCTAGTTATATTATTTATGTTACAGAAGAATCATTTCCGAAAAGGACCTGTAATTATAATGATTGGATGTGGATAATTTCAATGAAAAGGGCCTCCAAGCGTTTCAACTATTTTGTAATTAGACTCATGGCTACATTACTGAGTCGAAGAAATTGTACAGAGTCTTGAGTAAAGAGCATCGATCAGTTTTGGTGATTGTGAGAGAAAGATATTTTTAATGCGATCAATAATTGTTCAGTTATAGATTCATAGCTGTACATAATAGTTGATTTAGCTCTTGCATTTTTTTAAATATTTGTTAAGTGATTAACTCTAGGTTTACAGTGCATTATTTCTCTCCTCTTATTTTTTTTTGTTAATATATAATAAAATATTTTATATTCTTAAAGCATAGATTTACAATTTTTTTTTATTTCAATTCTTTTTTTTTAAATGAGAAAATAGTTATAGCTTGTCGCGTTGTTTTTTCTTTTGTTAAAATGCTTTTTTTTGTGGATTTCAGTTATTTTTTTGACAGGTTCGTTGTAAATAAAATAAGTCACAGTTTCCTTATTTTTAAATACTCTCTAGAATGTATAGTTTTTAGGTTTTGTTTCAATCCTTAAAAAGGCCAAATACTCCCCCAGAATCGGACTACTCGTTGTGGAAAGCAACTAGTAAATTTAAGAGGAATTTACAAGGAGTAGTTCGATTCTGCATCCATTGTGAAATTCTCCAAATACTAATCAAAATTCTTCTTCTTAATATACTTAATCAATCGATTCAACTGGTTGCTGATACGATTAAATTTGTCCTTGTCTTCAGGAAGCCTTGTATGATGCCATATACACCGTGCCTTCCTTCTTTCTTTGATCATTTCTCTAATTTTTACTGGACTACATATTTTGTGATTTTCTGTGTTTCTGTCAGCTGGAGTTGAGATGGTTGCTGCCTTGGATACTATTTCAATAAAGTTTTGTGCTTGATCATTAAGGTCTTTGATAGTTTTAAGTCTTACTCTAAGATTAATTAGCTGGTCTAGCACACATCTGAATTTATCAAAATTTGTAAACTTGTCACTAAGCGAGCCTCTTTTCTTCCTGCGAAAAGCTGTCGTGCTAAGCGTCATCAGAATCAGTATGTGATCTGACGAAAGATCAACGATATCATTAACTTCAACATAATTCGAAGATACTCCTTTAGTAATGAAAAAGTCTATGACATCTTGCATTTTGTTTTTATCTGAAAGCCAATAAGTTGGTTTTCCAGCAGAGTGGTACTCACAAGAGTTTAACGTTTATGGCTTGCAGTAGCTCCCTACATTTAGCTGTGATAAGACGGGATCCCCAAGCTGTATGCTTGGCATTAAAATCTTCACCTATTATAAATCGTGGAACCAATTTTTTTAAATAAATCATGAAATTGTTCTCTTTTGATAGTGTGTCTAGGGAAATAAACTGATGCAATAACAACATACCTATTATTTTGTTCTACTGTGATCACAGTTCCCTGAAGGAAATGTTCTTGAACTTCTTCTCTTTGAAAATGCTTTACATTGTTTTTAACAATAACAGAAAATCCACCATGTGCTCTACCACTCGGGTGTATGGAGTGGTAAATTGTAAATCCGAAAAGTTTTAAATGGGTCTTATTTGTAAAGTGAGTTTCAGTAATGAGAGCAATATCTATATTTTCTTGATGGAGACACGTTTCGAGCTCTCTACTACGGAGAGCCAAGCCATTGGCATCCCAAGTGATGATACGAAGTGATGACTGTGCCATTTCTTCTTTTTTTTCTCTTACTGGTGACGGGCTGTGTATTTAGAGCCTTTTTCTTTTCTAACTTAGTTAGTCTTGGTTCTATGTCGTTAAGTGTTTTTTGCATTTTTTGAATAGCATCCCAAACATCTTGAATTGTTGGAGAAGTAGTTTTATTAACAAGTTGTGGTGGAATGCTGTCCACCTGTGGTTGATCGAAAGATATATTCGCTACTTCAGCGTACGATTTATCTGAAGTAACCATTTCAGCCGGTGCCCAGGATCACTGTTGAACTCGTTGTGTAACTGACGTTTTTGATTTTTGTAGCATTGATTCCCTAGCCTTGTAAGTGAACAACCCTTCCAGTTGGCCGTATGCTCTCCCCTACAGTTGACACATTTACATTTTGTATTTTTTAAATTTTGTACATGATACAGTAAGATGATCTTCACCACATTTTACACACCTTGCTTGTCTGTGACAATAATTTTGTGTATGCCCAAAGCTCTGGCAAATTTTACACTGCAGAATGTCAGTATTTTTTAGGAGGTTCGATTTTAATTTTACAGAAGAGCATGTGCTTGATTTCGTAAACCTCTTTATTATTGAGTTTAATAGCCAGATCAACAAAAAACAACGGGAGTTTAATTTACATTCCATTGATATTCTTCTTAATAGAAATGTTATTTGCTTTGATTGCTTCATGACCCAAACCATCGAACTCATGTTTTATATCTTCTTCCTTAGTTGAAGGATGTAGACCTCTTACTTCAACCTTGTATGATTTTGACTGCTTGCACTGGTATGTATGATAGGCAATATTGTTGAGGCTGCTGTCTTCCTGAGATCTCATTTCCTGTAGAAGGTGAATTACAGCTCGATAATCATCACTTTCTATTGTATTAATTTTAATTTCACTATTTGCAAGCATTTTAAACTGGATATTATTATTCTTTATAGATTTCATGACTTTATCTTTAAAAACAAGAAAATCTTCGATTCCACTTACAAATATTGGTGGCGGGTTATTATTTTTCTTTTTGTTATCTAGAGGTGTTCTTCTTTTTGTATTACTTCGGGTGAAGATTTAGCTTTCCGCTTTTTATACGACTTCTTACTCTTATTAAGAATACAGTTGGTTCTTGTGCCAACTCTTCCTCACCAGTACAATATTCCGTCTGGTGGCCAACAATATCTGCACTGTCCCGCTTCTCAGCACTGTGCTTGAATGCCCGCTTGAGCCCTTCACTATCGGTCCTGAGTGCTGTTAATTCGTGCCTCAGTTCCTTACACAGATCCTCCATCTCACGGATCCTAGTTTGAAGGGATTCGTTTTCATTCAATAGGTCATCCACCACCCTCTCTCCTGACCTCCGCTGATGGATCTGCTTCCATTCAACATCCTCAGAAGAGGGCGATATACCACAAATAAGGCCAGATAGAGGGACCTCTGGACTTTTGCACTTCTTAAAAATGGGTCTACATCCGACTCATGAAGCAAGTGGGCCACTTCTGATACATTGTGGTCACTTGCTGACGACGACCCGGGGCCCACTTTCTCACCCCTGACAGCCGCCGGTACTGGGATCCTACTCCCTGCACCGTAAATTTATTCTCCTGCTGACTTTCCATATTTGGTTTATTTTCTGGGTACCTTCCCCTAACTGGTTTTTGGTTCTCCCCGGATATTAGATTTCTCCAGTACACTCATATCTGAGAGGCGTTCCACTATCCGCCACCTGCGTAGGCGTCCGATATGGGACCAGCATCACAAGGATGAAAAATTAGTGATGCTGCGATAAATGATATGCTGATTTCATGTTTCAACCGAATTTAGTTGGACATGGTGATACTTTACCAAACATATATTGCGAGGCTCTCTACTACGATCGTTGATTTATGTTATTAAACCATGCTTTGAACCTTTAAAAGACGTTTTATTATTCATACAGTATTTATAAAACTAAAGCTATTTTCTAAAAAGGTACTGATGTACTATGTGATAGAAGTATAATGGCTTATTGATTAATAGTAGAGGGGATTTGTATAAGATAGGAAAGATAATAAAAAAATTATGAAAAAATACTACGGTTATAAAGGAAAGTAGGCTATTATTAACAACTCCGTTTACAAGAACAGGTACAAAAATATCCCGTTCACACACGATATTGTCTAGGTATTTTTTTTGTTTAATTTAAAATAATAAACGAACAAAAACTTAAAACCCAAATAATGATTTTTGTAATATTTCGTATGATATCTTGTTGAAACCAGAAACATTATGTTTGTGTAAGTCGTAGAACTAAATTGCCTTCAACCTTTTTTTCTACAAGGAATTTATAATAAAGGGTTCAAGATTCAATTTTAGATAAGGCTTTACGTTACGCCGAAACTTCCTACGTGGATATGGTTATATAAATAATGCTGTTTGTGACATGTAGGCAGAAAATTATATTTCTGACCAAGTTTATTGGAACTTAACAAAATTTTAGAATTCACATATATAAGCTCTGTTGACAAGGTAAAAATTAATATTATGTTAGAAATAACATTTGAATTGCATTGCATTCGTGAAAATAAACAGTAAAGGTAAACTTCGTGTAGTCGATACTTTCAGTGGTCGAAATTAATGGCTGGCACCTCAGTTAATGTTCTGGAGATTTTATGTTTTCTGAAGTATAAAGACATGTACATCTTTATAAGTAATACATTATTTTTGTACAAAACAAATTTTTACACATTTATATTCAAATATTATACTAAAAAAGGATTTCTTTATTAGGTCTATTATTTCAGGTTACAATTATTATAATTTATTTTTGAGTATTACACAAGATATGGTGTTGCCGTTTAGCCAAGTTTAAGTACAATTCTAATTTCTTTATTTCATACACATGCATAATTGTTTTTAAGGTAAATTTTATTTTAAATAAAAACAGACATTAAAACTATTGAAAATACTATTAGGAATAATACATCGTTATAGTTTTCCGTAAGTATTTGACATATATACAGGGAGTAAGTTAGAGAAATACAATAGGTTCAAATACACTTAAAAATCTCCAATTAATTTCAAATATTAGTTTCTACAATTAATTTGTTTGTTCTTTTATTTGATAAATAAACAAACAAATGTAGCCATATAAATTTGTCTTAGTTTCTCTAAAGGCTTTACTGATAGAAAGCTACTGTTTAATTTCTTGAGTTTTGTGAATATATTTAGTTGAAAATATTACTAAATCTAATATTACAATAGGCCTAATAACTTGAGAGAATAATTTAGTTATTACGGAATTTTGTTTCTAAACAAATACGGGACATTTATTTTGCATATATGTACATATGTTGATAAAAGAGTAATTTTTTATAACTTCAGTATATTTTTAATTAAATACGAGTAAGTGGCAGGTCCTATGAGAACCTTCGATTGGCTGATGATGCACAAGTACCGCCGAATCATAAACATTATGATCTTTATCTCTCTTCAAATCTAACTCTAGAAGTTTCTACACAGTGAAGAAAACATGTTATAGTATTTACATGTTTTATTCACAGCTAACTCCGGTCTTTTAAAAATGTAGATTACTTTATTTAATAATTTGATAGTTTTGTTCATTTTGATCTAGGCCTACACGTGCAGATAGATTTCAAAGTTATTCTAGCCTTGCTCTCTTAGCAACTCTTAGTTGCTATTATTTAAAGAAACACATGTTTCAGACAAAATATTAAACTTATAGAAGGGAGGGTTTAAGGGAATTCTATAAACTTTGGCAAAACTAAGGTCTGATCTATTCACGGTTTGTCTAGACTTGCGGCTTAATAAGATTGATTGTAGGACTAAGTCTAATTAATACCGTTTATTGATTTTAAATTCCTCTACAATTCCTTAAACCTAAAAATAATAGTTTGCGCAGCAATCATTACAACAAATAGATTGCGAAGTACAAAAAAAATACTTCAAAACAATAACATTACAAGATGGAATCGGCAGTTGACGATATATATTAGAATACAATTTAAATCCTTAGTCTCAATATGCAAGGTACCTTTGACTAAGTACTTATTTCTTTTTAGTTTACGTTTTACTTAAATAATAATAGCTTGACAATCTTGAAGTTCTTAACTTGCTAAACTGTAATAAATTTAATATTTATGTCAAAACTAAAATAGTTTTAATAGAAGTAATATAATCTAATATGAGTACTATTTTAAAATTATTATTTATTTATTTTATTCTTAAACATTCACGGAAGATCTCTCAACATATATTGGCATAAAACCACACATTTAAAATTATTTTGATATTGAAGTTATTCAAAACAACATACTTACAACAAGCCATATTATTCTTGTAGTTTTTTTTTTGCATATATTGTTTAAAACTTGTATATAGACAAGCTCTACATAAAATCTCCATCGAGCAGTACTTACATGTTAGTGCCGGTAGTGCTTAACGTAAAGCTTCACTGTAATCCTGTTACTACCTGTGATTACTGTTGCGCTTTGCAATATACGTAATGGTGAAGGTTAGCGATAAGTATAGCAGTATACAATCCATTAAACCTTAATGTAAACTAGATGTTACACTTTTACTCAAAAAAACTATTTACGGTAGCCTAATAATTATTTGTTTGTTTGTTTGTTTTAAATTGCATGCCTTTTTCAGTGCACACACACGTTTTTGTCGGACAAAAACTATTTATTTTTAAAAATATGTAAAGTTTAAATAAATTTAATATCAATACAAATTGTAAGTTTAGGTAGATCAAATATATTAAACTAGATCTCCTATGTCGAACTAATATTTTACAAAAAGAACATGTCACACACATTTATTTGATATCTTGAACAGGTTTTGTGTTATCTACGTCTACTCTCAAAAAGTAAACTTTCAGAAATTGATAAATTACTTTAATCACTCTTAAAAGTGGCCAGCTTATACAGCACAATAACTTAGGGATTCTGGGTCAACATGCCTACCTCACTTCTGATCTCTAGTTGAGATTAGAACCTAGGATTTCTGATCATGAAGATTCTGCGTTGTCTACTCGGATGAGGCCTGCCATAAAAAAAAAACACTCTTAATTACTTTACTTTCATTTCTAAGGTTAACTTTATATACAAAGTATTACTTGTAGGCCTACAAGTAAAAATGGATACGTCTAAGAGAAGTTATTAAGTGTCCTATAATGTGTGAGCTTCCTTCGTTTTCACTTAACCTTGGAATATAATTATTATATTTTATACCCTAGTATCAATATATCTAACAATTAATTATTTAGTACTTAATAACCTAGTACATTATTTTGTAGTAGCGAGAAGTAAATTTAAAGAATTTCGATGTGTAAAGAATACTACCAAATTACCTATGTCTATTTCTATTAAATTTGTTTTTACTAAGTACAATTATAATTTTTCATCACTCCGTACCGAAAATAGCTACTTTCGATGTCAGCTGGTAGCAACGAAAACGATCGTTTCCCAAGCTCTAATTTAGAGCAAGGGAAAAACGATCAGCTGATTTTCCCTTGCTCTAAATTTGTTTTCCCTTGCTCTCAATTAGTTTTCCATTTGCCCGCTACGCGCTCTGACGTAGCTTTGCCGTTTATTCTTACAATTTATATCAGCTGTTCTTATTGTAGTAAATTTGTTATTATAAAAAAATGTTAATTGAGAAATATAATAGTTTGCATTTTACTGAGGTTTCTTCTTCAGCATTGTGTGTATTTTTGCGTCGTGATGAAAAGTACCGTTCATAACTTGTACCGAAAGTGATTTTCCGGCACTTGCTCCAATTATTCCCGTACTCGGCTTCGCCTCGTACGTGAAACTTGGGCGCGCACCGGAAAGTGCCACTTTCGGTACTAGTAATGAAATATACTATCTCTATGACACATACATCACAACTGTTGCACCGATAGGTCTCATTCTAAATAAAAAGAGGCAAGGAAAAATTAACGAATATAGCTTTAGGAACAATAAATAAATAGAGTTTTCCGTAAATAGTTGACATCTATACATGAAGTAAATTAAAGAAGAAGAAAATCAAAATACCTTTTGAGACCTCCGATTAATTTCAAACATTAGCTTTTACAATTTGTTGCTTCTTTATACTGTAGTTGATACAAACATAAAAAAATTTAGCTATTTAAATTTATCGTAGTTTTGATAACTGTTTTCTACCAGAAATTTATATTTATTTATTTTTTATTTTGGTTCATAGGTTTAAATAATAATAATAATATTATCAACTTTGATAGTTTTAGTTGAAAATATTAGTAAATCTAATTTTGTAATAATAACTTGAGATAATTTAGTTATGTAAGCCTTTTGTCTTTAAACACGTAATGAGATTGATTAATAAAATTCACAATAATTGGAAACGAATTAAATATTTAAATCCAATTAATTGTGTATACATTTTTGAATATATTTGTTTTTAGTCCTAAGCATAAGAAAACTGCTGTAGATTGAACTTCGTACCCCATCTCCTTTTCCTGTAAGGAGTTTACAATAAATGGTTTCAGATTCAATTTCAGATAAGACTTTACGTTACGCTGACCTTTCTTTCATGAACAAGTTTAAGCAAATCATACTTTCATAACGTATCGGCTGAAATTCATTTATCTGTTAATCTTAGTTGATCAGAGTAAAAATAATAATTAAGACGGACAAATTACTCCTTTCATTATTAATGACAATCAACCTTGTTTTCGGTTTCCTAAGCAGTCAAATAGGTTAAAATATCTAAAAGTTTTCCAAATTGTTTTATAAATAATAAACGGTAGTTTGGTGCCGAATTTTAGTTGTTCAATGAATAAAATTAGGCCTATCTATAGATAAAATAATACTAAAATTGTAAAAGAAAAAATATCAAAACAATACAGTTTAACTGAAAGATTATCATTATATATTTAGCGATGTTATTTGTAAGAAAGTATTTTACATTTTTGGTTAAGATTAAATTTATACAAAACCACTAAGACAGTATAATGTGTGAAATAATTTATTCATATTCTTGTAAACCCGATTTTTTCGCGTAGTCAAATTTTAATAACAAGTTTCTTTACAACTATTATTTGGTATTTTTTTAAACTGGTTTTTATCGTACTTATCCTATAAAACTTAAATTTTAACTGCAAACTGCCTTCCTAAGAATCTATTAAAGTAAAGCAACGACTGAAATATGCGAATATTTCATTTCTGACGCCACGCGCCTAGTCAAATGAGCCTTATGGTCTTACTTTAAGTTACAAAAAACAAAAAAAAAAACAAAAAAACAAAAACAGAAAAACCTCAATTTCTTTATGGGAAGACAAGTTTACATTAAAAATTAAAAATCGTTGCATAACTCAAAAGATGAAGGATATGTGCCGTTCCAGACACAACGTTAATAAGCCCCATTTCATTGTAATAAGCGAAATAAGAGATACAGATAAAACCCCATATTACTATCGGAAAAATGTTTAACCTAACATTATTGCTATATTTTGGAAACTATTTTAAGTACAGAAATGATTCAATTATGACAATATGTTAATAACGCCAAAAGTAATTTGACTGTATAACATGACAATAAAAGTTAATCATGAGAGAAAATAAAATAAACTCCATTTCCCTCAAGAGAAAATAACATTAAATTTAAAACTTCAAAATAGCATAAATTAGTCCATTCAAAAAGAGGGGACGTTGTTAAATTAATGCCACGAATAGAAACCACTTTCATTATACGGTTTGAGGGTTACTAATTCCGAAAATATTCGCCCCGAAAAGTTAAAATTTTGACACCATCCCTAAAAATGCAAAATACCCTCCTTTTAGATTTTTTCACAAAAGTCTAATTCACAATCTTAAATAACTTAATATAATGTCTTTATTTTAATAATAATTTGTTTTTTTATTTAGATAATAAAATATAATTAAATTTAGCCAAAATGTATTCTTATGGTTAAACAAATAGGACGAAAACTACTCCCTGAGTAGAAAAAAGGGGAAAATCCTTGATAAAGTCTATTGCATTTTGCAGAAGGTTTCAAATAAACATAAACAATAAAAAATAATTGTACTAGTTGTCTTGGTGGAATCCTGGTACTAGAGTTGCCGGCGCAAGTTGTTCCTTTATGCAACTCGTCTGGTTTCCTCCTTGGCCCTAATATAGCCCGATGATTTGGCGCTATTTCACTTTTGATTATCAGCTACCAACGACTGAAACTATGGTGTAACCTATTTTACTTTACTATGACATTAAGCTTATAGAGAAATTTATTGTTTCCCTCGGTTAGTTAACTCGGCTATATTAAATAACTTTACATTGAAACCATGACTGGAAGGAAGGTGATTTCCTTCGCGGCTGTATATTAATAATTTAAAACGAAAATTCTTAACATAATTGAAGCAGTGACTATCTCGGTGGTTTTTGCTAGAGTGTAATATTAACACTTTAACAGAAAATTCTTAACATGAGCGATGCAATGACCATCTCGGTGGTTCCCTTTGGACTAACTATGTATCACTCGACTTCTTCTCTAATTCCTGCTTTGTGGTAAAAATGTGACAAATTCTTTGCAATTATCTTCCCCCAATTTTTCTTCATTAAATTGTTTATGACTCCTTTCTCATTTGAAGCAGAAATATTCCCTTATTCTTTCCGTATTCATGTTACATTTCTCAACCGCATTTGCACTTACAAATTCAACTTTACGATGATTTTTTATTAATTTTATTCTTTAAATCTTTGATTATATCAGGTTCCAAGGTTGAATTGGGAATGTCCTATTTTTTATGTTACATTTCTAAGTCGAACATGTATACTTTCTCTTTTCATGATGGGTCTAAAAATACTTAAATTTAAACATATTTTACCTAGATTTCCATAACTCGTATTTCACTGAATGGATTTTATTTCTGTTGACGACTCCTGCAGGAGTTTATTAATCATTACGACTCGTGGAGGAAATTGAATCGTAGTTTTTCGATGACGCGTTCGGCCGTTAATAACGATAACTTTTTATTCATTTTTCGTCCCGAATTTTCCTATTTCCTCACTTTTCACAGTTTTTCTTCTTAAATGTTGTAGGCGTGGTCTTCAAACGTAAAGTCCTTTTCCCGTTTTTAATTTGGTTGATTATTACCATGGTTACGGCTCCTTTCGTTTCGCAAAATTTTCCCCATTTTGGTATCCTTCTTTTATCTCCACTCTATGTCTCATTATTTCTTACATTAGTATATTTTATTTATAACGCATTAGAATATATAAATTTCCTTTTTAAGACCACCTTTTTAAGCGTCATTTGCTTTAAAAATTCACTTAAAGAGAACTTAATTCCTTTATCCTTTTACTAAAAATTACTTAAAGTTTTCAATTTTATTTAAAATTAAAATTAATTAGTGTTAATAAATATTAAAAATTATATTCACCCTTTTGACGAGTAAAACCACCCTTAAAACATAGTAAAGTAATAAGTATCTAAAAAGTATCTTTTTACATTTTGCTTTATATTTTATTTTAATAAATGTAAATTTTAGAACCAAAAAATATTATCATACCGTTATTGATTGAAACACATTTTGTTTTAACACTTTATTTTTAAAATACAGTTTTTTAAATTTCTTTTTGCAATAAATGTATATCCAAACGCTTTTTTCATGTGTAGTAAAATATAGGTGTTTTTTAAAATCTGAAGGAGTTGAGGTAGTTTTCATTTCTTAATGGATGAAAATATTATATTTTTGTTGAACAATGACTGTTTATTCGAAACTTGTTGCAAAAAGTTATAATTAATTTTCCTACTCAGGGAGAACCCCCTGTGATTAACCCCACTGTGTAGAGCTTTCGTGGACGTACCCGTATAATTGAACGAATGTTTTTTTTCGCTAATCCAGCTGCAGTCCGTCTACAGTCCAACTGTTTATAGTAACAAACAGTTTCTTTTAAATAATGTACAGCATGTACAAAGAAATAATTTATTACAAATCTGTCCTTCAACTGATTTTGATTAACCTTTAAAATAAATAATTTTTCATTGATTATATTTTAAAGATATCTAAAAATGTAATATTAATTGATCAGGAGGAAATATTTGGAAAATGATTTGTGAGCTAGGCTAGCACTGGGGTTAAAATATGAAATACATAAACATGAAGTGGGTATGACATAACCTAAAATTTACATTGTTGTAATTTCTATATTAGGATTTGACAAAGGTTTAACCCTTAATTATTTGTATACTATCAAATTATATTATATTTGCCACATCTGTAATTATTTTAAGAAAATTTGTAACTGGACAGCGAAGTACGTGATTATATATCTGTAATATAAGAATGCATATTTGAATATATTAAAATAGTTGAATTCATTAATAGTGTAAAACAGTGACTGAGTCGACATGGTTAAAGAAATAGTGATAAAACTATTATTGATATTCTGTCTTTAGATAAGTGTGTTTATTGAAAGTGTAACTTTAAACTATTTATTTCTTAGCACAACATGAACAGTCAATAATCTAAATTTGCATTTAAGTTTGATATAGGTTGAACGTTATACATCAATCATCTTGCTTGATTATTTAAACTAAATTAACTAATTAGGTTATAAAAGTAATACAATAAACATGAAATACTTATATTTTATTACATTTATTTATTACATTTTTGTTACTGTCTGACGTTTCCTATATTATTAATTGTATACACCCTAAATAGTACGGTTGTGATTTATATTAGTAGTTATGATTTGTAATAGTAGGCGTTGTTACTTTACTATTTTACATGAAAACTTGCTAATACAAGCCATATTATTTAATAATGTGTTACAGTTATTTTAAATACCCGGAGATTCTGCAACATATGTGTAACATTATTTACATTGTGGAACTACGGAACTAATAATTGAAGTATCATTAATTATCATCAATTCAAAGGATAATCTATTATACCTAAGTAAATGACATCAAATTTGCGTTATTATGGGAACTCAAAGCAAATATGAGTGCCATAATCAATATGTTAAAATATTAATCTACAACCATAATTTAGTACGTAAATCACGGTTAATTACGGTTAATTAATATATTTAACGGTAATTCACCACAGAAAATTCTAGAGTGAATAACTTAGTTATGCCAGTTTAGTTAAATAAAAGCAATTAGTATTCTATATTATTACAGTTTTAAATTATTAGGCCTATTATTACAATACAAATTTAACTATATGAAAATTTAATACAGAGAAACTAAAACAGTCATTGACTTAAACTAATAAGTCCTTATTACAATTCAGTAACAACAACTAATAAAAAACAAGTAAAATTTAAAATTGTCTTTTAATATTAAAAGATTAAGCATACAAAAATTAAAATTGAGAAAAAGAATGAAACGAATAAGAGGAGTATAGACAGTTAAATTTTAAAAAAGTAGGGTAAATGTTAAAAAGCTCATAAGACGGATGCGCTAAATCAGGAACTCAACAAGAATAGCATAGGAATAGGAATAAAAATACGAAAATTCATTTTGGACATACAATTTTATAAAAATAGGCTTTGTTATTAAATTTTAAGAAGATAATTCAATATTATTTAATTATTGCTAAATGTTATAATGCAAATTATTCTATTGGAATATTCAAAATAAAATCACAATTTAATAATAAGTAAACAAACAAAATAATTACGAAGCAAAGAATACTTATAACCACTCTTCTTTTAACTTTATTAAAAATCGGTAGCAATAATTCTTTTTATTCGTATTGGGTATAAATTATCTTTGCATATGATTTAATATTTACTATCGTAAACACTTGTTACTTTGTCAAATTAAGTTTTGCAGGTTTGTTTTATACTTTAAAAAGAAATACGGTATGCTTTAACAGCTCTAAAAAGGAAGTGTATTTAAAATGCAGTTTGAAGTAAAATGCTTACTTAAAGAAATAAAACGATTGTACATTATAGAAAACATAACATCACTGGAACATAACCATAGTTGATGATAACCATTTTTGTTTGTACTACATTTAATTGAAAGTATCGACTTCTTACAGTAGCTACTGCTCACCTCAAACGTTATGTATTCAGTTGTTGTGTACTGTCAACTCGAAAGAGTTAATATTTACACATAATTAATTTTGATTAGTGTTTAAACTTAACAGATAATTCATATTTTTTTAATTTGTTTGGATATTTGTATTGATTTATGTTGCAAGACTTAACTTCTAGTAAGATATACACTTGTTAGATTTTATCTTGATTTTGTAAGAGTTTTATTTGCCACATATGAATTAATTACAAAATTTTATAAATTTAGACTAAACTCAATATTTGTGGGTTTGTGGGTAGGGGATGTCTGATCTGAGGTTTCTGAATTGCATATAAAGTTAAGGTTCAATTATTAAACTTCATATTTATTTGTTAATATCTGCAGGCAAGGCCGTGGATAATTGCTAGTTATTATTAAATAAAACTAAATTAGTAATTAATTAAATAAATATAAAACTTAGGTATAAAATTAACCACATCAAATATGTTATAAAATAAAAAAACTTTTTTGCTTGCTTTGTACACACAATATTGATTATTTAATCAATAACTTGGAATGATTGCTAATCTTATACTTCTTATGAAATTTATTTAAGTGTCATTAAAGAAACCCAAAGTTAGGGTTGCATTCATTGCCCTGAAAAGTAATTATAACTTTGTTAAAGTTTAAGAAGATTACTCCCCAAACAATGCTCAGTGAAGTTTCCTGTTATGTAATTTACTTTCACTTAAAACTAAACAATTAGTTTTTCTTTGATCTTCCTAAACAACTTTTTTTGTACTTAGAGCAAAATAATAATACCACATATACATTGATGTGAACGTTTATGTTTAAATGTGAGTGTTATGTGGATGTCTGCCATTTTATGTTGAATGTTTTGAATTAAGTGTTTTTCATCACCCGATGATGGAAGATAAGGTCCGAAACACGTGTAGTGTATATATGTGATATTTTAAATTGAAGGCCAAGCTTCTAAAGGATTGCTGGCGGTAAGTCATAGCAGCAAATAGTTATTTAAAAGTATATCCGGTTGCTCTAGGACATAAAAATAATTCAATGTATTTTTGTTTACTGTATATTTACAACAGTTAAAACCCTGTTATGTGGAAATCAATTCCCAACTATTATACATCAAATATTAATATCAAGTACAGTCACATGGCATTTTTCAAACGGTTTAGGTGCTCATTCTAAGGGTAAAATTTAAAAGATATTTCATACTATCGTATCTTTTAAAAGGACTAGATTCTATTACATTTGAAATTTATTTTTCAACAAAATCCTTTAAAACTATATAAATAGAGAATACATTGGGTTCAAATTTAGTTCACCCCTAATCGTGTCAAGTTTCAAACGTGTACCTTAAAACAAATAATTTAATGTCTATTACTTTTTAAATGAGGGCAGTTTTAATTGCAAACCAACATGGATTTTATGTTGTTCAAAATCAGCTGTAGTGCTATAATTACAAATATTTTGTTTTAGTGAAATGAAAATGTTTTCCATAGTATAGAAAATGCGTTTTTCTCTATAGATATTGTTTTTCAACCAATATTTTCTAGAGTTTTAAAGACAGTTTTTAATAAATTTGGTGGAATCCGTTTCTTAGATATAATAAACAATAATTATCAAATAACCGACCTACTTTCAGAAAACCTGGCTAATTCTTTTGTTTACAAAAAGTTCGTATGGGTTTTAAGTTCTAATCGAGAAATGTGATAAAATCGTCTTATTTTAAAAGTACAGTATTTCGAATATGATTTCCAGTGCTTAAAAAAATTGTTATAAATCAATCCAGAAGGACTTTAGAAATATTACTTACAACAATAGTTATATTTTTTAAACTTAAGCTACCTTCAAAAGCTAAATATCTAAAATTGCTATAGCAATTAAGTAAAAATTAACATCTTCTCGAAACTAATCAAAGAGCCAATCGGTTTTTAACGGAGTTTCCTTCGTGAATATTAAACTTGCATTCTACCACATTTTCTTATACAATGTTTATGACTTAATTCACTTGTAAAGTACCTACAATTAACTTGTAATTTTTAAAATATTGTAAAACGTGGAATAGAATTATATAATATAACGTTTTAATATTAAAGAAATTGCATTTTATTTCATTTTATTTGTAGTCAACATCATTAACTGTTTAAAATTATTACAGGGTGTAGAAAAAGTCTGGAAACGTTTTACTATTTCGTATATAAAGAAAATTTGAAGGTAAATGTGATTGAGGAACCTACTCTATGTAAAAATACTATTTTATTAAGATTTCTAGTGTTTTACCGTGGTAGTTGATAACGGATTATAATTTAATGTTGATTTCATTTAGATATTTAATTGAATCGAAGAGAAAACTTAATATTTTTTAAGAAGATTATTATAAAACTCGCATAAAAGAGATTAACTTTAAAATATCTTAATGCATATGGTAAAATGTACAGTGGTTTACACATGTTCCAAAATAACCGGATTATTTTAATACATTTTTCCTGCCTTGGCTTAACCTTTTCACCATTACCTTTTTATAAATCACGTCCTATAATCAATCAATTACTTCTAATGCAATTACTTCGACACTATCATCCAATGGTATTTTTAGGTGGGAATTTCGGAATCATTATAATATACGATTAATTTAAGCTGACTTTAAAAAAATAAACTTTTGAGCTCAAAATTAATGGCTTGTGAAAATTTCTGAAATTACTCAACCCTTAAGAACTGGGTATAACGTTTAATTAGTCTCGCTCTTGATTAAATTAATGTTTTGTGTACTTTTCCTATAAAACAAATTAATATTAGATTTTCTTATTAATTTGTGTCTCTCAAAGCAATACTGACGTGTTTGTTGGTAATAATGTTTGTGTTGATGATATAATAAAATTATAGAGTTGATATTATTATTGAAATCCAACACATAGGTAGCTTCAAAATAAAAGTATAAAATATTTGCAATTTAAAAAAATGTCCTTTATTAAATCTAGTTTTTTAAACTCTAATAATGTGAAGATGTATTACTTTACAAACAAATTTCACTGTACATTGTTTTAATTGTTACTAATGTGGATTTCTCTTAACCTTTCAAACTACTTAAATAAAAATGTCATCAACTGTTCATTAATATAGGAGATGTAAACATATATAAATTAAATACATCGTTTTCTTCGTGTTAAAAGAATTTTCTTCAGTTTAAAATGTTCTCCATTTTAAAGTAATTAGTAACTTAACGAAATGGAATGCTCTGTTCTACTTTCATGTGTTGCTTGTATCCTATTAATAATTATAATGTTTATGTACGTTTCCCAAGCGTCCAGTGTGTTTTTTCGGGTTACATATTCTAATAAGGTGGTGTTTTCTATTTTAAAATGGTGGTTTGAATCTAAACAGTGTTTTGCTATGGCTGATTTTTCGGGTCTGTTGAATTTTAAATGGGCCAAGTGTTCTTTTGCTCTAAATTTTATATTCCTAATAGTTTGGCCAATGTATTTTTTTTCGCATGCTTCACAGCTGTTAATGCAGTAAATGCCGGATTTCTTTTGTTGTGTTATGGGGTTTTTGTGCATTTCCTAATAGTTTGGCAAGATTGTTTTCTGATGTGAGTGCTACGTTAAGGTTTGCGTGATTGCTGAATGATGTTTTAATAGTATTAGATAATGACGGAATGTATGCCATTCTTACCCAACGTTGTTCTCTGTTAGGGTGCAACGCTGTTTTTTCATTTTCTTGTGAATTGCTCTCTTTAAGATGTTGTTGGTGTCAATTGTTTGTGTTGTGTATCCGTTGAACGCAGCTGATCCATAAATGTGTTGTTTCTCAGCCATGTAGCCTTCTTGTGATAACGGTAGATTGACAAGGCGGTGGACCATAGAGTTGAAGGCCGCTCTTTTATTTGTGTGCGGGTACGTGATTTGAGTCATGTGTAATAAATCTATCAGTATGCGTCGGTTTTCTATAAATGCTAAATGACATGTTATTGTTTTGTCTAGATACGAGGATATCTAAAAATGCTAGACTATTGTCTTTTTCTATTTTTTTGTGAATTTTATAGTTGGGTAAAACCCATTTATATCTTTACAAAAATCTTCTAAACTTTCTTTCTTGTCAAACACTGCAAATATATAATCAACATACCCACCAAATACGTGGGAAGTAAGCCATGGTTTTTTGGCGTTTAGTTCAAAATTACCCATAAAGAAATTAGTGAGAAAACTTGATAGTGGATTTCCCATAGCTTTGCCGTTATTCTGAACGTAGAACTTATTATTAAATTGAAAGCAGTTTTGTGACGTACACAAATTTAAAAGTAATAAATGTTCATTTACCTCTTGGTCACTAAGAAAGGTGGATTCGAGAAAACACTCCATCATTTCCATGTTCGCGGGTATGGGGATATTAGGGTATAGGGACGCAACATCGAAGACACTAGGTATTCATTTTCAGAGAGATGGATATTCTTAACATTATTTACAAACTCATGAGTGTTCTTGATTGCCATGGAAGGAGGAAGGGGAAGTTCTTGTAGTTGAGTAATTAGACATTTTTCGGTGAAATATGTAGGTTAATTGATTCCAGATAAAATAGGTCGCATTTGTTTTCCTTCTGTGGATTTTTGGTAAGCAGTATAGACTGGGTAGCACAGGATTTGGCACTGTCACATTTCTTTTACAGTTATCGTCCATTATAGTAAAGTTTTGTTAATTGTCTCTTTAGCTCTTGTGGACTTAACTATTGGATTTTTGTTACATGGTGTGTATGGTCCAGTTTTAAGCATGTTTTCGACGGATTCTACATACAGTAATCATTTTCATTCATAATTACTATCGCATTGCTTTTATCCACTTTCAAGTAATTTGCAGTACTTCTTTTACTTTTAGGCTTTTTACAGTTTGTTGGGAATTTTTATTGTTATTTTTAGTTAATTTTGCTCTGTCTCATTTTTTTCTAGTTTATTTTTAACGTCACATCTTATTTTAGATTTTATATCTGTGTTTTTAAATTTTATTGCTGTCTCTATGTCTACTAGCAAACATTCCTTGTATTTTTTACTATTTAATAAACCAAATTTAATTAGATGCTAAAACAAATATTAGTAGATATTTTTAAGGTGCTTGGTTTGAGTAGTGCATACTTCTTAGTTATAATTTCTTACGATATGATGACTTGACTACAATGTCTTTTTGTCTTTTTAAATTTTTAATAAATTCCAGCAACTTGAGTTGTTGTATGTTACGTAAGTAATATTATGTGTCTCAAGTAATAGATATGGTGTGGTATGTCACTTATTTCCTTAAAGCCTTAGTAACGCGTAAATTTATTTCATGATAAGGCGAATTTTTAGCAAAGAATAAATTTATTTCATTTCACTTCTAATTAAATAAAAAATTAAGTACAATAATAGTAAAAAGTTAATTTATAGTAACACTGAATCAATGGAAACACTAAGTTGGATGTAAGCCATTTGACAATCCCTGGTAGCTTTAATAATGAACAAATGTTGCAGATAATGCATCAGGCCTACCATAATTTATAACCGAGTCAGGCGTATGTATGTGTCATAGGCTAAATAATGGCTGTCATAGTTCCATGAATAAGACCGTGTTACTCACACACTGCATAACATAACGTCAAACATGAATTAATGTTATGTCTTGCGCACTTCAGCTAGACGTAAACACATTACTGGATATTGCAGATTACTTCAATACGTATTAGTTTATGTTGTTGTGTTAGTTTTAAAATTTCCGGTAATTGTACACATAAATATAATGATAATGATTTATGTGGTTAGTATCAAATTTCACCTGAACCTGGCTTCCACATTAAAAATAAGCAATACATAATTTATTTGTGAAACTTAAAACTAATTTTATATAAGAAGAATAAACCTTGAAATTCATCTGCTATTGACGATGAAGATCTTTTAAAACTTGTTTGTATAAATATTTTCAGTATTTGTACAACTTAGAGCTACTATTATTTAGTTTATTTTTGTTGTTGTAAAATTTCTTAAACATATTATACCCAATTCTGAGATAAGCTACAATAGCCGATATAGTTTTTCTTAAAAATTATACAAATCGTACCTAATTCACACAAAAAAAAGATGAATTACCTTTCCTATTGTTAGTGAGTTTTAGTTGTAAACATTTTTTTAATAGATAATATTACCTTATTTTCCAGAATGGCATTAATGCTATGATATATTGCTTTTAATATTTACACAGGCTTAGCTCTGGGAACTCGGTGAGAGAAAGAAGAACAATAAATACTTACATATATAGGTAAAGCGACAACACGACTGTGCAATAAAACTGCCAAGGGTCATCGGTTTACCTGGTTTGCAGGGCTACGACAACACGACGGTGGTGCAGCTGCGAGTGGGCTCCGTCGTGTTGTTGTAGTCTGCAAGGCTTGACCGGGGTAAACCTTGATGAGGGTTTGACAGCTAATGGTGATAATATTTAGCCCGTACCCCTGCGTAAGCGATATATAACATTTTATTTATTCTCAACAATGCATATACATGCAAAATACATGCAATGTTCTCATGCAAAATACTGTGACTAAACAGTTTAGGTAAGTCCTTTAGTTTTTTTTTTTAATTCTAATTATATAAAGTGATAATACGACGAAATATTATAATTATAC
>JAGFPH010000019.1:687093-708770 GCA_018207615.1 Philaenus spumarius
TTATATAAAGTGATAATACGACGAAATATTATAATTATACAAATATTTTAATCATACTGTTATCGGCAAAATACTGTGATTAAATAGTTTAGGTAAGTCCTCTAGTTTTTTTTTTATTCTAATTATAAAAAGTGATAATACGACGAAATATTATAATTATACAAATATTATAATCATACTGTTATCGGCAAAATATGTGAAGTGACTTTAAAGCGGTAAATATTGTCTAGCTATGAACTCAGTTCTGGTATGGATAAAGTTTTCTTCAAGACAGCCTCGCAGGTAGACGCGGAGGGATTAGGGGCTGGGACCTCGCGCAGACTACGACAATACGACTGAGTCGCTAATGAGATTCGGCAACGTCGTGATGTCGTAGCCCTGCAGATATATTTATTGCCCCCCAAGGGTTCCAGGTAGCATTCAGTCGTGTTGTCATACAACCACATATATATACAATGTAAAAGTGTAAACAAGCTTATAAAATTAAAACATTTTAAAGATTAATTTGTAAAAGTTAAAGTAAATTCAAACTGAACAAGGGTAAAATAAGAAATCTCGAAATTAAATTTAATGAAAAGTGTTTCACAATTTGAGAATTGTAAAATATTAAAGATTAAAACGTGTTACTGATATGCCGATAAGAATTTTGAAAATACTAAAACTTCTTATTAAAATTACTAAAAAAATAAATTTGATTTATTTGAGTCAATAGATAACATTATCTTTTAATTAAATATATGTAACTATATTTCAAAGATAGTATTTGTCATTATTATGTGTATGCACATAAATATAACGTTACATATTATGTAATCTACAAAATAGTATTAAACTGATTCTTTGTAAATATTTACTCTCTATAAAAGAAAGTGCACTAATAACATTAAAGTTGAATTTGTCTTTAATAGGGGGGAGGGGGAGGGGGCTCCCAAAATGAAAATTAATAAATTGAAAATGTAATCATATGAAACAATTTTTCTAATCACCAAAAACGACATCAAATAAATAAACTGTTACATTAATCATAATGAAACAAATATCTTACTTTACTTATTATGAATACAAATAAACTTCTGTCTACAGTTTCTTCATTGTTCAATTGAACGTAATTAAATTGTAAGAAAACACAAACAATTGTAAATTGCCATGAGCTGTTACTCTCATGGTGTAGATCGTTTCAGCGAAAACTGATTATTTAACTTTTTTAAATATCTTTAACTGCTTAGCTAAACGATTTAACATATAAAACGACTTATTCTTGTTTTTAGAAAGTACAATGAAACATAATCAATGTTGCCCAGATAGCAATGATTAACACATCAGCGAAGATTTCATAAAAATGTTTAAGTTCATTAAAGAAACAAATTACATCAATAACGGGATAGGTGAACAAAATGTTAAATTAGCCTTCTATTATTCAAATGTGAAATAATTTTATCAGGACAAACTAAACTTATACTTAAAATTAATAATAAATTACACATAATTTTTTGTAGCCTACTCCCTCAAACACATGTTCAATTCACGCATAACGTTCTAACGTTTTTATCTATATCCTTATATATTATTTCTCAAATTAATGTTTTTTTTTTGTGGTAATATCTATCTTAATTCTTCGTCATCATTAATGATTCAAACATAATATTTTAAAGCTTATGTTGACGAAAAATAGACACATAGCTTGAATTTATGTTTTCACTAAAAAGTGTGTTAAACAACTTGCATATGAAAGTGTATATAATTCCTAATGAAAGGCGCCATCTATTAACAATCTGTTTAAATAACATGACAGCTGTTAGAGTGTTTGCATTCTATATTATTATGATCTATAACACAAATCAATCAAATTAAACCAACGTAAATAAATAAACTTAATTCACTTAGCCTAATTAAATCAATGTATTAAATCAGGTAAGTAGGTATAGGCTACTAATAACTTACTAAATATTCGCACGGGTCAGCTAGTCTCTTCTCAAAAGTCATTTTTTAAATGTCTAGTTTTGTTAAAACGTAATAAAGAGTATTGTCTTATCTAAACAAAACAGGTTGGGTACACAAGATGTGTTTCAGTAGATCTAATATCTCTCTTAGGTCTTATTCCATCGTATAACACATTTGTTGTGCATTATTTGATAGTATATGTTTGTCAGACGAAGGCTTAAATATAAAATTAAGTCTTCTAGAAAAACGTTATATTAATTACAAGAAACCTATTTAAAGACTAATAAGACTCTAGATAGGCCTAAACAAAGAAATACATATTTTAATGGTGATTTATATGCTATAAATCTGCTACGAATTACATTTGTTAGAATGGAATATTCAGATTTTTTTTACATTTATTTAATAGACAGTTAAGGAACTATCTTTCTACGTGCTTAAACTATATGCAAAACTAGTCTTCGAAAAATAAAATTTTAAATACGTAACTTTTTTATTGTTTGCTGTCTAAAACTCGTTATTTTAGTAAAAGTTTTATTATTGAGTATTAAAACTACAGAAACCCATTATTACCATAATTGACACAAATTATTTGTCATAAATAATTATTAAAATAGGTACTCAATAATAAAACTTGTACTTTGTACTCAATTGAAGCACATCTTTGAAAATTCAGAGTTTTAGACATTTTTTATGTTGGGTTAATATAATAAATGAGGTCTTTAACTCATTTATTTAATAAAGATAAAAATCCTTGTATTCATTTATTAAATGCAGGAATATATATATTTTATTAGAATTGAACGTACATATTCTACAATTAATTATGTAGTTTCTTTTTAAAACGAACTCGCAATACAGCTTTTGTATCTGGTACTTGAGGAGGGAATTTTGCCTCCATAGGTTGCCTGAACTGCAGGTCGATGTAGTTGTTCATAATGATTACAGATAGCGTGGCAAGTACTAAGGTGGTTCCTCTCAAGTTTTGAGTCCACTTTCAGGAGCGGCCTTAGGAAATAAAACGAGCTCCACTTTAGTAAACAAACAAATTAGCATATTATTTAATTATTTATTTCTTGACTAATGATAGATTTTAAGTATAGTTTTAAATAGTAAAGAAACCTATACGTAAAAATAGTATTTGAACGGATTATTTAGTATAGCTTGTATATCAGATATATAAATCACTAACCTCACTGTAATACATTTTATTGTGATATTGCATAATTGGGAGTTCAACGATCAGCTTAACAAAACGAAAGGCAATCAACAACCACATTTTAATGTATAACAAATTCATTCCTTTTAGTATAATATCTGTCTAACTCTAAACGATTTCTACTAGCGGTACTTTTACTGAAACAGTGTAGGCTAAATGAATTTCTTATCAAAATAGTAAGTCCCAATAGCATTGAGTTATTAATTTATTTGTAACTAAGGAAGACCAGTTGGTGCTTCACACGCCTCCACACAAATATTTACAATTTATTTAATCATATCATACGATGGTAAAAAATATTTAATGGCTAGCACGAATTAATAAGTTTATGATATAATAGGAAAAATAATACAAGGAAAAATCCAGTTTGCTTGTGCCCCGTTTCACACCTTTTGCGGGTTATACCCTACAGCAATTTCCGAAACGAACCTAACATCGAAGTTGCGCATTAGGTTCCTTTCGATTTAAGTTAAATTTTTTTTTTAAATCTACACAAACCTTCAACTTTTAACGTAAGTAATATTTCTGTGCAATTAAAGTTTGAAGTTCTTTCAGTTACATTTTATCAGTTAAAAATGTCTTAATTAACATGTTGAGTTATTTAGTTTAATCCAGTTCATAAACTTAAACACTAAAACATTGGTTAGGCAATATAACAGCCAGATAAGATTTCGATAACACTTTATTTTAAATGTTTGTTGTGCAACATAATTTGAAATCATAAAAATTTGAGTATTCAGACATACAGTACTTAATTGACATATTTATTTCAATTGTTGTGCAATTAAGAACTTTAATATAGGCTTCTACATTTAAATTTTAAGGGGGACAAATTATCTAACAAAATATTCCTATTTTAGCACAAAATAGCAGTATCAAAAATATTTCATGAAATTAACAAATTGTGCATACTAAGCACTTTTGAAATAAAATTATATATTTATTATTTGGATAACTTGATTGAGGATTTAAAAAATATATAACTGAGATTTATTTAAGAAAGCATGTCACAAACTAGGAAATAATGCAAACATATTGACATCTAAATCTCTTTTCCGTGAACAAAGATTATTTGGAACAATAATGCAATATGCAAACAATAAGTTATATAAAATAATAATTTTCTAAATTACAGAAACTACTTTATACAAAAACATTCTTAAAAAAATTACAATATTAAAGCATTAATTAAATTAAATGCTACTGGACTAAGTTAATTAAATTTCAGTAAATGTGATAAATCATAGTAATAAATCAAAGGTTATTATAATATAATGAACGAGAGAGAGTCATCTACCAAGAGTTACTCATTCACGTTAGGAAAAAGCATATTTTTATTATAGCAATGATAATTGCATATAATGTGAAAGCTTTCCCATGTCCCACCATGACCTCCGCTTCTTACGGTAACTTATGGTTCAGAAAATTAGCTGTTAATTTCATTATCTGGTTATTGTATTATCACTGAATCTTCAATAAGATAATTTATGTATTTAAAATGTACAAATAAGTTAAACGAACAAGTAGTATTTTTTTAAAACTAATCAAAGGCCTAATTTGTTTTTAAAATTACTTTGTTTCTGTATTTTCCACACCAACTTGAGGCCATTCACCTTAAATGTATATATAGCACATAGGCAGTATGTGGATCTTACCAGTTCAAAATCTTGATATGACAGGCTACTAAGTTTACGTTAAGTTCATAAGAACCACGTCTTTAATTTAAATTCCACTTTAGAATAGCCTACTAGTTGTCGGAACGGACTTATCTCGTGTCAAAGATCTGCTGAATTGAAGGAAGTTGAAGGAATTTTACGAAAGAAAAGCATAATGTAAACACATTTATTGCTGCAATTTTGATCTGAATTTTCATTTTCCTTCTTGTGGTCTAAAGCTTCATTAACTCTTGTCGAAACAAACCAATTTTACTTCTAGTACGGAACAACGCAAATCTGGTAATGTTGACATAATAAGGTATTTTCTCATCAGGTTAAATTTACAGTTTTAATTATAATCAGATGTAATTATCAGTTCTAAAAATGTTTGTTACTTCTATAAAACACAACTTCTAATAATGAACGATATTAAAACGCAACTTCAAAATAGAAAGAAAAACATTTACCATAATATAAATAATTGACAATTTGTTGTAGCCTAAAACATTAAAGTTACTCATGCTTTGTTTGTGTAATTAATACTGCAAAAGAGGCTTATTTTATTGAAAGTAAGCTCAATTTTATAGTTGATTATATATAGGTTTCTTATTTATTTACAATAGTTTAAAAATGTAAAATAGCCAATTTTAGATACTTGAATTTAGTCGGACTTAATGTATAAGTGTTTATCTAATAGCAGTGGATAAACACTTCAGGCTTCAGTGACTAACAATTGCTACAGTACCTATTTTAAATGTAATTTGGTTTGAACGTCAGCAGGTATTCAAATAAATATGATTGGAATAAAAATAAATTTAGTAATTTCCTGATTTTGTCAAGTTTTTCTGAGATGAGGAACAAATAAATCTACCCAAAAAGGGCTTTTTAACAACGTAACGATCGTTTAAAGTGGCCCGGTATAAAACTTGGAAAAATTCAGCTATAACTTTTCATAATATGGCGCAGTGTGGCGAAGGGGTTAGTAAGGTTGTCCAAGTATTAACCTTCGACACAGTATAACAGTTAATGGCGGTTTGTTTTCCTTTTCTACGCTACGCGACGTCATCAGTCTGGCGTAAAGTAAATAAGTTAAGAAAAACAAAATAAATGTATGTGTAAATAAATATGCCTAATATTAGTACAGATTTTAGTGTTTCTTTAAAAATCACACACATTTATAATTAGCAGCTAATTACTTGTTAGACATTAGGCTACTATGCGAATATAACATATACATTTTTCGTTCATAATTTAATGCATTACGGGCTGAATTTTCAAGAGAAAACACAATACAATTTTGTACTATTTATTGTTACCAAATTATGAGACATTTCAAACAGTTTTTTATTTTCTTATTGCTGTTTTAGGTAAATTATTAATTAGTATATGATCCTGTACTTGGTTTCCCTGTTCATATAGTCGTTTGGAAATACATCAAAGCATTTTCTGGTTAAGATTGAGCCATTTCAGCCAAAGTGCTTTAATATTACACTAGAGAGCTTTGTAAGTTTTCATTTACGAAATACAAACAGATATAAGTACTCCGGGTAATTCCACCAAGATTCCATTTTAATTTTGCTCCTGGTATTTGTAAATGTTGGGTTCAGAAGAGCATTATACAATTATTCACGTTCGATTTTGTCGTTAGTTACCTTAAATATTTTAGAAAATTGTTCAATTGGAAACTTTATAAACTTAGACGTCAAATCTATAATATTTCCAAATATAATAATTATTATGTACATACATTAGACTAATTTTGTCCTTTCTAAGATCAAATGTGGTTTGTTTATTATTAGTGGTATATGGGGTAAACATATTGTTTTAGAATCGAAGTTGGTAAAGATGTTAAATTACCATTTGTTCTAACTTGTGTCGAAAGGATATGAATAAACTCGTAAATAGCCCTAGTTTTTATTTATTATAATATGTAGAGAAAACACAATTACTGTTAACAAATTTTGTGTAATATATATAAACTATGTTGTTATCTAAATAATTTATTTTTAATAATAGGCTATAAATCACAAATAATGATCTTAGATCATACAAAAATTGTATTCTTTAACAGTAACTCAACTTCAACAACACTTGTGAAATGTGACTTTTACCCAACAATTATTTTTCACAAAATGAATTTTAGAACTTAGTGTAAATTTTCTGAAAAAAATTTCTAACAATACCAACTATAATCATTGAAGAAACGTTGTTTCTTCAATGCTATAATGCAATTGACCTGATAGTATAGACTTCTACAGTTATATTTATAACGCACACGTTGTCACTACTATTACGATATAAACACTAAACTAAATGGAGCAAATATCTGTTTGGTGCCCTCGTGGGTAATGTGAGGGGTAATATTGTGGTACTGTGTAAACATTATAGTTGAAATATTATTTGCAAAAGGGTCACTTTTACAAACATATCTTATTGAATTGATTTTAATATAGATTTTTTTTATAATATAGTAAGTATAGGTGTAAAATAATCTTGGGAATTATTATTCTAAAGTTCGCTTATAATTTATAATAGGCCTACGTGTCCTGAAAATAGAATGCTTACTATAATGAGGCCCGAAGGGAATCACGCAAGAGAAGCTCTGAAGAGAAAGGGAATGCATGTAATAACTTGGTAGTCGTAAGTCTGTGCTTTATCATCCTTGATATTTCAATATTTCATACCAGCAAGCAATCTTTCACCATGGAAGCTGCTATAGTGGGCGGGTCTCCAAGTCGTGAGCGGTAGATGATACCTGTTCGCTTGGTTAATGTCTTCATCTTGGGCCAGTGAACGACTTTTTCCTCAGGTCATAGAACACAACCAGAGAACAATAATGTCGTTACCTCACAACTTCGTTAAAAAAATAATACGAAACTTTGAATTGTTGTCCTATTATTAGACGATTATTTGTGGTTAGTTGCTGCATAATTTAAGCATTGCACGCGTTCGCCTCAGGACAGGCATTATCGTGTAGGCCTTCATTATTAATATGTAATCTTTTTCAAACCATGAAATTTGCAAACTAGTATTGAAGTACTAAATCTTTAAAGACAGATTTTAGATTCTTCAATCTAAGGATGTAAAAATTATAGTGTGTTTTATGTCTTTAACAGAATGAATAGGTACTTAAACTCAAACCTAAACTCAACAAATTAACATACAAAAACCGAAACCACACCTAGATAAAACTGATAGCTCTGTCTAAATACTAGCTGAACTTTAATAAAATAAACTATAATTTAGTATATTATATTATGTGATAACAGTCAGATAATAGTGTAAGCCGACAGTTTACATTTATATTTGTTATGTGAGATGTTATTACATCTTAAAACATGTTAGCCATTCATTATGGATTGGAGGAGGAGGGGGGGGGGTCTTAACCCTATATATTATTTCTGTTATGTTTACAGCGATGAACAAGATATCAATTAATAATCAAATATAATTTCTTGTTTAAATATTTGTTTGTTTAAATTAAAACAAATGTTTTAATGTAGGCAACGCGATGTGTGTGTACAAGTGTTTACATACTATGTAGGCCTATATTATGTGTGTAAGTAGTAATATGTATATTTGACTTGGGACCACGAGAGAAGTGAAACCCTTCCTCTTATAATTATTTGAACCAGCAATGCTTCGTTATTGATTGATTTAATTTAAATTGTAGTTATTCCATTTCATTAGATTGACTTAAATAATCGAATTGTAAAATGATTTTTATGCCACTTAAGAATATACTACATAAATTTAGATTTTGTAAAACTTTATAGGCAATACAGTAAACCTTTTGTTTGCTTTTACCTAATCTAAATAAACGGTATCAGTTAACTGACACAAACTTTCTCCCAACTTACTGTAGTCAAAATAATATTGTTTTTAATCATTTTATTTACTACTTTTTAGAACAAAACAAAAAAATAATATTCTACCTACGTCAATCGTATAAAAAAGTTATTGTCCCAGGCGGGATTCGATCGCGTGACCTTTGAATTACTGGCCGTCCTCGCTACCGTTGTGCTACCCCGTGCGGCCGTCGCCGTGATGCTAGATTGACAACATAAACTTGTTTATTTTTTAACATTTCCCCATAATTATGAAACGCCGAAGTTTTGATAAAAGCGGGTGGTGTCATTTTGTTTGGCATCTTAAGCACTATAAATACTGAAAATTTGATCAAAATTGTTAGAGCCGTTTTTGAGAAATTTGCATTTTTGTCGTTTTTTATTGGTTTTTGGGGTAAATTACCCTTAAAAATTAAAAATTCAAAAAAATTAAAAAAACGCCTGGAGATATTAGGGTTTAGTACCTACATACCAAATTTCATGAAAATCGGACCAATAGTGTCCCCTCTGGTCGTGTATACATACTGACACACTGACAGACAGACACCACGTTAAAAACACTTTTTTGGGTTCAGGGAGCACCAAAACAAAAAATTCCACTAAAAATATTTTTGGGTTCAGGGAGCACCAACACAGATAATTGCACTAAACAATTTTTTGGGGTTCTGGGAGCACCAAAATAGATAATTCAACTAAAAATTCAAATTCGAACATTTTTACGAAAACAATACTTTCTCCATGTACTACGTATAGGGTGGAGAAAGTAAAAAACTGATAGTTGTAAAGAATTGTAAAAAACCTGATTCTAAATAATTATCCCAATTGGTTGCAAATTAAAGTGTTTTGGTTCATTGTAGGCCTGACCTAAAATTATGTTCAGTTTTTGATTCAAATCAGCTGTTTTATATATAATATGTAACAACCAATGTTTGAATTGAATTCATATAATATAGTAAGCATTTTACTTTCTCACTATACTATAGTATAGAGAAAGGTATAGTGATCGGAAAAAAATCGATGTTGAGATTTTTGTGGATATATCCGTTTTGGGACCCTCTGAGTCCAAAAAAGTTGTTTTTACAAAATGTCTGTCTATATGTCTGAATGTATGTGTGTATGTATGTATGTATGTATACAAAGATAGAGCGGAAACTATTCGATCGATTTAAAACAAATGTGTGCCGGACATGTCAAGTAAACCTGTATAGATGCGCGAAAAACGGTTTTGAAATTTTTTAAAAAACAACCCTCTTTTTCGCAAAAAAAACCCCAAAAAAACAGTTATTCTTTTTTTATAAAAAAACCGCAGTAACGATTTTGATAAAATTTGGCTCATTTGTAGCCTTTAATATACCCTACCATATGTAAAAAACCACATCTTTTTAGAAATTCTAGTTTAGTTAATAATAATAATAATAACTGATTTTGGGGGGGTTTTTTGGCGAAATGGCGAAAACTATTCTATCTATTTCAAACAAATTTGCACCAGACATGTCAAGTAGGCCTGTATGGATGCACGAAAAACGGTTATGAAAAATGTTGAAAAACAACCCCCCCTTTACGTAAAAACACCCGAAAAAACTGTTATGATTTTTTTAATAAAAAAACCGCTTTAATGATTTTGATAAAATTTGGCTTATTTGTAGCCTTTAATGTACCTTACCTATGAAAAAAACCGCATCTTTCTATAAATTCTCGTTTAGCTAATAATAATAATAATAACTGATTTTTGGGGTTTTTTTTGCGAAATGGCGAAAACTATTTGATCGATTACTAACAAATTTGCACCAGACATGTCAAGTAGGCATGTATAGATGCACGAAAAATGGTTTTGAAATTTTTTAAAAAACAACCCTCTTTTTTGCCAAAAATACCCCCCAAAAAACAGTTATTATTTTTTTATAAAAAACCGCTCTAACTATTTTGATAAAATTTGGCTTATTTGTAGCCTTTAATGTACCCTACCATATGCAAAAAACAGCATCTTTCTAAAAATTCTCGCTTAGCTAATAATAATAATAATAACTGACTTTTGGGGTTTTTTTTGGCCATAAAGAGGGTTGTTTTTCAAAACCTTTTTTCTTGCATCTATACAGGCTTAAGTGACGTTTGTGGTGGAAATTTGTTCGAAATCTATCGAATACTTTTCTCTCTAGATAATAATAATAATAATATTTATTAGTTATTCTACTACTTTAAAAAATCATCTCTCCTACCCCACCCTACAAGTCACAGTGAATCTGTTTAATAATTTAAATGTTTTTGTGAGAAAGTATGTGCCAGTTCCTGGTACCGTTTATTTAGTTGATTTTTGTTTGCTTTAGTTGGTTTATGTAACCTAAAAAATCTGTTGGTTTTGAATAATAATAAACTGATTATAAATGATAAGTAAAGTTAATTTGGTAATGAGTTATGGTCTTGAGCTCACGGAAAAAAGGATGTTCAGTTTTCCCAAATTTTAAAATTTTCCAGGAACTTTTCAAATTTTTCTTTGCATAAAAACCTAACTCGGACTATTACGAACATTTTAAAACAAAAATAGCCAAATTGGTGGAACCGTTCTCAAGTGATGCTCTTGCCAAAGAACAGCATTTCATTTTTATTACATAGATTAAACATTTGAATCAAAAGTTGTATGTGTTATTTTATTTTATTGGTTGCTTTGATAATGAATGTAAACACATTCAAATAAAATGGCTGTGTTAGTTCATCAGTCTAGGCCTAACCTAAAATTATTTCGTGTGTTTAATTTTATTTATGTATTTTTCCAATATTTTAATAGATATTCTACTATTGCGGGTGGAGTCAAATCCAACAAATCAAAGATTATAAAAATTGATTATGCCGTTCTTGAGTTATAAGTGGTCTAATAAACCCGACTTACTTGTTTATACAGATGTGTAGTTAAAATATGAGCCAAATATTGTTTAAATGTTAGTATTATTAATGCATAAAGTAATTAAATCAAATAAGAACAAGGGGGTTACGCATTTTCCGTCACGTTGTACGAAGTAAGAATCGAAATGAAAATTCATGTTGTAATTAATAATTTGTTAAACATGTTTGGTGTAATCTACAGCTTTACAAAGTCTAGTGATTATGGTAAAATCTGACAGTCTAAAGTTAATTTGTGTTTAAAACTATTAAAAACAATTTAAACTTATTTAAATATACATTTCTTAACATCATAAGAAATAAATCCTGTTTGTACCACAGAGGTTAATGTGGTCTGTACAGGTTCAAGCCTAACTTCAGGAGTTCAGCTTTCGTCTGATACAATAATAACAGTCGCTATTTATACTAATATAAATAAATAAATACTAGTCTAACTAGTATAAAGGAAAACTAAAGAAACAATTGTTTTTGTTCATAGTGAATCTATCTGTTGTCGTGGCTATTATTTTACAATGTATAATACTATAATAATACCCCTTAATCAAATCTACATTTATGTATTTTGATATTAGGCGTTACTGAAAATTTTCCTTTTGCAAATGAGTCTTCAACCGCGTAAAATAAAATAATTGACCGAGCGTAAGCGAGGTCTCCGTTTTAACTCGACCGTTCGGCATTTCGTCTGTGTGTCTGTCTCACGATTACGGCCAAACGCCTTGACCTATCTTACGCATTATTAACCTAAATAAAGCACAATGCCCCTAAAAGAAAATCTTTAGCAGTTAAAGCTCAAGAAAAGAAATAAAAACGAGAACTAGAAATCCCGGAATCGCGGGAATTGTAAATAATGTTTCACTGGCTAAACCTTGTGCTTACTTCCTTACTGGCACACTATTTTTAACCTAAGCTCAAAACCACATTTGTTATTTCAACGAGCGAGGTCTACTGTTCACAGAACTACTAGTTAAAATAATTACAACTATTCTAATAACAAAATCATTTATAAGTGACCATACAATTTTTTAAATTTGAAATTTAATTAGTTTGATCTAATATATCGGTACAATTGAACAAAATGATGCTATAGTAAGTCTATAATATATTTAAAAATTATATTAAGCTACCTTAACAAGGCATTGTCATCCACGTGACACCCGGTCTAATTATTTAAATTATTAACAAATAACTACATTATAAAATGCTAAATGTTGTTGTCAATTAATTAGGTTTGTAAAATCATAGTCTTGTATTGAATAACGTTTGCATTATGAAAAAGAGAAAAACATATTTGTTTTCATAAATAATTTTAACCAGTAGATATGCTTGTAATGTTTAGCAGGAAACTATTAGCTAACTATTTGTTAACGCTGCCAAGAAACTGCAGAGAACACGGTGTATAGTTGAACTGCAATTTAATTGGTTCAAACATAATAGTAGAGTTGTTGTTACTGAGAAACAGATAATAGTGTAAGATTATCAGTTCAGTTTTGGTGCTCGATTGTGTCTAATGGATTGTGTCTAAAACACATTTCCATCAAACAATCAAGAAGTAATACAACAGTAGTCATGTCAGTATAATTCTGTTCTCATCAATAGGGATTCAATTAAATTAGGGCGTTAATTAGAGGTAATTAACAGTTCACATTGGGCTGCGTGATAAATGTTGACGACACATAAACAGGCTTTTATTGCGGTGTGTCGTGTTTGGTTATGTTAATTTAAAGAATCAATTGTGAATCCATAAACGTGACTGGAGTTGTCTCGATTATAGTTTTCTTTTCTTTTTTTGTTTGTTAGAAACTATGCAATTCTAATGCCTACTTCCTAGTCTTAGTCCTCTGAACACCCAGAAAGATAGCACACTTACTTAGCACCTCTTACTTTTTTAAAAGACCCTTTTCATCCCACCTTTTTTACATTTGTGAAAAATAAACAACTAACTAACGCGTGACTACACATTTTATTATTATTATTAATAAATTACATAATACCATATTTATGTATTTGTTAGATGATGTATATAAAGTACATGTTTGCTAGATATGGTGGTTAATAATCAAATCATCAGACATACATTGTTTAAATTAATAACAATGAAAAAATAAAACAAGAGTAAATGGAAATTTGTACACTTGATATATTTTTAGTTGGTGTGTAAAATCAGAAAATGAATAGGAAGGTATACTCTTTATTAAACCTTGCATACTACACACACAACTACCATTAGAATCGTAATCGTAATACCAACATTTCTAAGACTTCATGAGATATTGTCTTATTAGAGGAATTTTTGAAGAAAATGAAAGTTATTACACTTGATCAAACTTGAAAACTGTTCGTCGGAGGAGGGTGAAACTTCGTTTCTATCCGTTTCAGACCATTTGGAGACGTTACCCAAAATTCATTTATTTATATATATATATATATATGTATATTTATGTTTTATTCCAGGACTGGCAAGTGATACTAAATATGTTTCAAAATTTCTGATTTTTTGGTGAAAGGGTTCTAGCAGGATTCTTCAGATACACTTTTTTTCTATCCGATTCAAAATGGCGGAGTTATACCGATTAATCGTTTTTGGGTAGGGATTTGAGGAGTATATAAGTATATGGGTTTTTCACACCTTGATAAGCAGTAGTAAATTTGCTTCAAAGTAGCTGAACTTTTAGTGGAAGAGTCCTTTTAGGATTACCTGCTGATTTTTTATTTTTCGATTTGACGCAAAATGGCGGCCTATTTGATTAAAAACCAACATGGCAAAGTTAAAGCGAGGAAATTGCATTATTTCTCCCACTCATAAGCCCGATTACAATTTGTGGGTTATATCATTCGAAAGGTAAATAAATTTACTAAAATTCTGTGCAAAGATATTTCAGGTACAATCCCCGGAACAAGGAACAAAATTGATAGGAAGCTTCCAATAAATGATTTTTTTACTACGCATATAAGTTTGTTGCGCAATTTCGAACACTCATAAGGCCGAGTGCAATTTGTTTGTTACGTAATTCGAAAGGTAATTAAAGTTACTACCATCCTGTGCAACGGAATTTCTGGTATAGTCCCCGGAACAAGGAACAAAATTAATAGGAAGGTTCAAATAAATGATTTTTTTACTACAAATATAAGGTTTTTGCGCCATTTCGAACACTCATAAGCCCGAGTGCAATTTGTGAGTTACATAATTCGAAAGGTAGTTAAATTTACTACAATCCTGCGCAAAGTTATTTTATATACAGTGTCCGGAACAAGGAACAAAATTAATAGGAAGCTTCCAATAAATGATTTGTTCATTATCCATGTAAGGTTTTTGCGCAATTTCTCCCACTCATAAGCCCGAGTGCAATTTGTGAGCTTTATCATTAGAAAGGTAATGAAATTTAGTACAATCCCGTGCAAAGGTATATCAGGTACAGTCCCCGGATCAAGGAACGAAATTGATAGAAAACTCTCGATAAATGAAATAAATACAGGAAATTACTATAGCGTTTCGAGACCGTAATCTCATTATCAAGTATAAAATATATTAATCAATATTCAGGTCGTCATATACACCCACAAACACATTACAACACAAAGTACACAACACATAATTTATAGTGCGACACGGATTGAGCCGGTTGGTGTACACCAACTTATCGTCTATGATACACTGATAAATGATGTTTTCATTATTAATTTAATGTAATTGCGCAATTTCTCTCACTCATAAGCCCGAGTACAATTTGTGAGCTATATCATTCAAAAGGCAATTAAATTTACTACAATTCTTTGCAAATGTATTTTAGGTGCTGTCCCCGGAACAAGGAATAAAAGTGATAGGAAGCTCCCGATAAACGATTATTTTATTATCAATGTAAGATAATTGCATAATTTTTCCTACTCATAAGCCCGAGTACAATTTGTGATATATATAAATCGAAAGATAATTAAATTTACTATAATCCTGTGCAAAGGGTGTTTCTTGGAGTAGTTCCCGGAACAAGGAACAAAATGCATGGGAAACTTCCAGTATTTAATACTAGTTATTTCCTGATAAGAAAATTCGGCTATAGTAATGCGGCAGTGCTGCTTACAGTTTTTTATTTACAAGTTTATCCAATCTCAAAACAAAACATTAAAGAAATGCGGGATGTAATATAACTTTATTGATTTTTTTGAGATTGGATAAACTTGTAAATAAAAATAAGACCATATCTCATGAAGTCTTTGAAATGTTTTTATTACGATTTCATAGACGCAATGCTCAGTTAGTGAGTGTTGGTTGGCTTTACATTGATTTACATCGGTCGCAGAACATCTTGAATAAAACATCCATACAGCATTCATCAATAATTCAATTTTTATTTACACATTTTTCAAAAGTTCAAGATATATGTTAAAGTAAAGAATGTCTAATTATCAATTTTAGATAAAAAACGTATTGATTATTGTTAAAATATTTAGTTTCATATTTTCTAACTTTTTAGGGATATTTATTCTAATAATTCCAAAATATTAAATAATTTCCAGAAAATAATTGACTTTTGAAACTTTATACAAGTAGAAATTTAAAGTTCCCATCGAATTGCATATGATAATATTTTCACTTTCTACCAACCTTAACTGTTGTTCCTGAACACTTGAAGAAATATGTATTAAAACGTAACAAGTAATACAATCAGTATGTCAAAGATTTTTGCAGATCTGAAGATCTGCATCAAGAATTTAAAAAATACTTGTTCGGATTAATTTAGCGTTGAAATCTAATAATTTTTTTACTTTTGAATGATAATAGTTAGCTGCAGAATTGAATAACAATTAAAAATGTGTAGACATATTATATTGTTCATACTTGAAAAGTTTAAACTAATTTTGATTAAAATGTCCTCAAACAATCTCTCTGCACACATTGGAAACAAATAATGACCGCGTCAACTTTAATTTATATATTTCGTTCGTTAAAAGTTTGTATTCTACTTTAATACTGCCGTTAAACTCAAAATATTTATCCTGAATAAATAATAACTGCTACATCTATTTCTTTTTGATAATTGTTATTGTTTTAATTACAAAACTATTAACATTTCATAAACTATTATTAACTGTTATGATTATCTGTGTGTTAAAGTCAAAGACAAAATATTTTAAATACATTCAGGGAAAATTAAAAGTTCAAAGAAATTAACCACCATTAATCATGTTTCATCAGCTCCTACACAATCGGTATTTATGGATACACAATAGAAATAATGCGGAAAAAGGTTTTAATTTTGTTTTAACACATTCTATAAAAAAAATTTTTTACAATAATTTATGTTTCACTTTCATAAATACAGATATTTTATTATAGTAATATAGAAAATGAATGCAGAATTACATTAAATATATCTGTATCTAGATTTTTAAAAGCTACAATATTTTATTGCTTAATAAAATTTGATATGACAACTCTAAACGTCCTTCTTACACATCTTGTTTCCTCAATTCAATAAATCCTACTAAGGACATTTATTTCTTCTTGCCAGTGGATAAAAATTCTGTTTAAAGGCTTTTGGTAAGCCTCGTGTGTTGTGAGATATATCCCAATAAATCATGATATCATCACTGTTCTTTCTCCCCAGTCCACAGAATACTACTGGAAGACACGAATTTAAATGTAACTCAGATAGGAATTTTACTTTCTTATCATAGGAGTTAATATTTCCTAATAATTGAGTAGAAGGTAACTTGTAAAATAATTCATGAAGTTTTAAATTTATCTTGTTCAGATTAAAACAAACATTTTTGGTAAAAAACGAATAAAAATAATACGACTAATGTTTTAAACAAAAATGAATAAATATAAACATAAAGAAATACTTTTTCCAACTGTGATAATGAGAAAACGGAACTTTATAAGTTTTCAAACTTTTAAACTTCAGCTACAGCTTCAAGTTCATGTGTTTAGTTTTGTCAAATCTATAATTTGTAGGAGGAGTGATATTTTCTAGCTAAACTGTAAGTACAAATTTCTTATATATGATAAAAAGGTTGTACTTGGTTTTTTAATATATTATAAATGTAATATTTTTATACATAAACTTAGCTGCTTGAAGAATTTAAGTATAAAGGGAAATAAATAAATAAAGGTATGTATATACTTTTTTCAATATAAGTGATCGTTTAGTCTAGTTTATACATATACCAATTAAATGATTTTATATTTTAAAACTTTGTAAATTAACTACTTCCAAACATGTCTTCATTTGTCCTAAAATGAGTACTGAACATAAAATTACTGTAAGCTTAAGGCCATTCTATGTTTTACTATAACTCTAAGTTTGCCCTACTATAAATAACTGCTCAGTACAAGACAAGTTATTGATACTGTTCAAAAATAATGCAATCAACGTACATAAACTTAGATTTAATTACTATTTATTGGATATATTTTACTATTTTTTATTACTTAAGTTATTACCAAAAGGTAGGCTCTTCCTATAAACCTTGATAATGAAAGTAATACAGTCTAGTAAGCAGATTACTGTGCAGCAATGTCAAAATCTAAAAATTACCAAGGACATTAATTTTAAGAACTGAAGTTTGTTTATAATGTTGTATATAAAATGTGCTAATCTAGATTCAGTGTTTAAAAAAACATAAACAATGTAGATGATGCAATCTAGTAAGCAGATTAACGTGAAGCAATATAAAAACTTAAACATTTACAAGGCCATTTGGATTAAGAACTGTGATTTAATTTTAATGTAGTTAAATATAATCATCATGTTTCAAGTCTGAAATGAAACATAATGATAACGTTGAACATGCTCCAGTTTGTCATTTGATTAATTACCATGTAACAATAAGTTGTAATATATTGAAGTTTACACAATTTTTACTACGGCATTTTGAGAAAATTTGAATAAATTCTTTGAAAATATGTTAATAAATGTTTTCAAAGTACTCGATGAAAATACTCTTATAAATACCTAAAACCAGCCAGGCTGCAAAATGACGCCACTACTCTAAAACAATGACAAGCAATCGAACTTTTATTTTCTCATCGTGAGTTAGATTACTAAAGATAATAATTCGATGTCCACAAATTGTTCCTAAATAAATTTATTTTTACGGATGTATGAGTGCTAACACGAGAAACGTTTACAGGAAGTGTAACTAATTTTGTTTAACTTTTTTAAACTGACTTGATTTTAGTTCCTTATAAAATAATTCCTGCTATTGCAGGTTAGTTTGGTAACAAATGTTTATAAATAATGATTTAAGATAAATGTTTATAATTTTAATGGCAATGGAACAATGTTTTAATTCTTTAGCATCAGGGTTTCTAGCTAAAATTTTGAACGTTTAAAAACTAGTTAAATTAGAATTAATTAACCTACGAAGTTAAAGGCATTATCATCCCATTATAATTCGTCACTTTATATTAATAAATATACATTTTAATTTTAGGACGAGAAAATATTTTAAATCATAATAAAAATTTCAGTTTTTTTTCGATTAGTAATACTGTGTTATTGTTTGTAAATTAGAAGTATATGAAAATAGGACTCTGACTTGGTTCAATTTGTCACAATAAGATAGGAAGCTTCATAGTAATTAAAAACAGAGTGTGTGTCAAAATGAATAAATATTAATCGTAATATTATTTTTATATTATAATAACAAACAGATTGACATTGGCAGCAAAGATTTAATTTAAAATCAGCTGACGGTTCAAGTGCAAAAACGCGTTAAAAAACAACACAAAAATCTAAGAGGCTACGTTTTATGTCAGGCATCATTCAGTGTAACACATCATCTGCTTGAAAGATTTAATAAAAATAAGAACTATATAAATTCAGCTAATCGGATGAATCTTGTGGCAATTGATCTGGTCATTGGTTAACTAAATTACATTTAAAATTTACAAGTATCAAATCTGTATACAAATGATACTGTATCTTATCTCTCAATATTAATTCAACACTATTTAGTTAAATTTTAGTCATATTTTGTTTATTTCTAGAATCATTTATTTGTTGCTTTCCAAACAAATCAGTAGCTTTAAAATGAACTTCAAATTTCATTTAGCAAATCGTTGCGTCGTCGAGGAAACGGATTTAGTTTGTAGCATTAAACATACTGATTATCATGTTTAATTTGAATAATCTAAAAGAAACTGTAAGAAAAGACATTAGGTTATTTAAGTCAGCAAAACTAGAAGAAAGAAGAACTTAATTCGCTGGGAACTGAAAAACATGAATCATGAACTTTGGTGTTACCCTCTTTATCTGACGTTAGGTTTTAATTAAGATAGGTGATAGGTGATGAGAAACATTTAATTAATTCTTGAATTACTACTCTTGATTGAATTTAATAATACATAACTCTACTTTTGGTATCTCTATAATTGTTTAGTTCATAATAATAGTAAATCCAAGTATAAAATATACGTACGCAGATTTGTAAAAGTGAATACAATTAGTTTATTAGGTTTAAAAATACTGTAATAAATAATAAAAACTGTATAATATGTTACCACCTAATCAAATAAACTCTCTTCTTTATTATAGTTTCAAAAATAAAATCTGATTAAATAATGAGACTGCATATTATTTAAGCATCGTCAGATCTTTTACATTTTGCATTGCCATTAATTGTAGCCAACTACTTTCAATTTGTATTTAATTTAATTAATCTCTTATAAAGTTGCTTACCTTGTTTCCGTCAAGTCACCTCTTTTTTGTATTTGTTAACAAAATAATTGTCTGACTGTTGTTATTATTGAGTCTTCAGCAATATTTTAAATTCAGAAAATCCTAACTATTTTTATATAGAAAAAAAAACTTTCCGGTCATACTTAAAATGTATCTTTTTAATTTCATAAATAAGTTACATAGAGTATATCTTACTTAAAACAAAACATAAAAATTTATTCGTATTGTTTATAAATTCTGTAAAATAAAACGGTTTAGTAAGAAACAAATATGTATTTTATAACATACTAAACAAATTTTATAAATTAGATTTTTTAATTAATAATAACTTAAATGTATATATGTGTCATGAGGTATGCTATGAAAATGACTGAAGTAGCTATAAATACCACAGTCGGTAATCAATAGTTTCGCAAATACAACTCTACTTCGCTTTATCACAGGTTATTTTGCAAATTGGTCTTCAAACTCTTTTAATGAACTCGAATGTAAACCCGTGCATGCAATGTATTGTAGAAAATTTTCGGTTTTGTTAAAAGTTGAAATAACTGTTTCAGCTAACGATTTTAAAAACCTAACTCGAACCAATTAAAATGTAGTCTAGACTGTTATTAATAAATGCAATTGATTAGGTATAAATACAACTTCACATTGTATTTGACAAATAAACATAATATTTGCAAACAATAAGGAATGCTATCATAATAATTCTGTAATTATTTCAAAGATTTTCCACTTTTGCTTTCGTGGTTACTTTAGTGGGTTGTATTATTTATACTAACACTTTTAGAACACAAATTACTTTTAAGACACCCATTGTGTATAACGAGGAGATTATATTTTAAGATTATCAAAATATAACAAATGGAATCTTTACATTTTTTTAAAGAAATCATTTGATTCAAGTTGTGTTTAAATTGGGTGATATTAGTACAGGTATTGACAGTATGGAAAGAACATATTGAAGACATTTATTCAATTTAAACAAAATTAAATTAATAAACTGGGAACATAATACAAATTTTACTTAAATTGATGTACAATAGTGAACAGACAAATTCATGTACTTTACCTATTTATTTGTAAAGGTGTATTAAATTTTATAACATTTAAAATTTGAAGTCTATTTAAAAATTATTTAAATGTAAAAGTTTAGTTAAAAAAGACGAACAATTTGTTTAGATTTTTTTAAAATAAAACTAATAAACGGAGAAACTAAATTATGGAAATTTCTAAATATGATGTTAAAATTAATATAACTATTTACAGATACTCACTATTTAGTTATGAAAGCAAATATACAATAATTATTATACAGTTTAAGTAAACTATTGTTTGACAGAAAATGTAAAAAGAGAAGTATAGTTTTGTTGTTTGCAAACTATTTATTTTAACTGTTATACAAGAGGAGATCCTTGCGAGTTCTCGCCACTGGAAC
>JAGFPH010000019.1:708780-736943 GCA_018207615.1 Philaenus spumarius
ATATTTTACTATATGTATGACTATCCGATTTTAACAATAGTATGTTCTTCAAGATTAAGTTCTCATTTTTTTAAAACTGTTTTCATAGGGTTCACTCTGGTTTAGGTCTGACGAAATAGTATTAAGTTTTATTTCGTAAAGAAAAGCCAACAAAACAATTTGTATTTCAGATGACTTCACAAACTATATCAAAGTATCATGGTGTATCAAAATAGCGAGTATTATTTCCTATAGACAAATGATTGAACAAAACATTTTTTAAATATGATCAATAAATCATTAGAAACAAATTTTAAAACCAGAATAATATGATAAGTAATTGATATAATCATGAAATTAAGATTTATAAAATGGACTTTTCAACCGTTTTTCTCCTGTAAATAAACGGTACAGATAACTGCCACATACTTTCTCCCAGTTAAAACTTAATACCTTCCTAAGGGTAGCATAGGAGGTGGTTATTTAGAATTGCAGAAGTAGGACATACCATGGAAAATATTAGAGGAGAGTAACTAATAAATATTAATATTATTATTATTATTATTAAAACTATTAGATTAATTTCGAAAAAATTTTTTTTTGCTATTTTTGGGGGTAAAACCCCTTAAAAATCAAAAATTTGACAAAATGGGGAAAAAACGCCTGGAGATATTCCAGAACTACACCTACATACATACCAAATTTCATCAAAATCAGACCGTTGGTATAGTCTCCAGCTCTGTACACACCCTAACAGACACACTGACAGTCATCACCAAACAAACACTTTTTTGTGTTCAGGGAGCACCAAAACAAATAATTTTACTAAAACTATTTGTGGGTTCAGGGAGCATCAACACAGATAATTCCATTAAACAATTTTTTGGGGTTTAGGGAGCACCAAAACAGACAATTCCACTAAAAATTCAAATTCAAAAATTTTAACGAAAACAATACGTTTTCCATATACTACGTATAGGGGGGAGAAAGTAAAAACACGTTACGAAAAACTATTTCCATTTATATTTCAAAATCAGATAATAATATTTTATTTTTAATTGTTGTTAAAAGTATAAAACCTTATTTATTTTTTTATAGAAATAATCTTTTTTGTAAGCCTATTTACAATACATATTGGTAAGTTTGTTGGGATCATCAAAAAATAATTGTTAAAGAATCGCATTTAAATAATGTATGCTGGAAAACCAACCAGTTAACTTACTAAGTAAAACATTTTAGACGTTTTGAATTTTCAATGATAAAATTTAATCATTAGGAATAGTTTTGAGTATATACTTAAGAAGAGCTTTTTAATGATAGCAAACTGATTCAAATTGGCTCTGTACAGTACAGAATGGCCTAAAACATTAGATACCAAAACTTAAGCTAGTATGAAATGTATTGTGTATATAACAGCTGGTCACTTTGGCTGTTATCGTCATAGCAGTATTATGTATTATCTATTGATTTTAAATCAAACAGAGTAGATTTGAAATGGTATTAGAAAAAATGTCAATAAAATGACACAATTTCCACTCATACTGAATGCACTGACCTAGCTCAACTCGAGTTGCAAATTAATTTCACTAACGTTTCAACGATCTATTGAACCAACTAACAAGGCAATGCTCTCTCAGTCAAAGAAAAATTCCGGTGAACTGGAAGCAAACACAACGTATAAACTGGCCGTCCGTTAAAATTACAGTAACATAATGAAAACCAAGGACGAATATTTCAAGCATTGCAGTCACCAAAACGACGTCTTCAAAGAATATCTTCTAAAATTATCATTTCAAATTATCATCAATGAAGCGCTTCTTTAAAGATATTGGTTTGTTTCCTTATGCATTACTGATTGGTCAACGTTTTAAAAATGCAGATAAAAGTTCAAGGAATATACTGTTCTAATATGTTAGTAATGAAAAATGATAGTGAGAAATATTCATCAAATACGTGGTTTTGCAAAGACGAACGCCAAATTTAGATAAATTAATTTATAAACTTTCACTTGACCAGATTATCGATAAACCAATTCTCAGTGATCGTGTAAGTCTCTGGTGTGCTGCATCTGGAAATGACAACCTGGGTTCTTGTTTCATTGAAGATAACCGACATAATCTGGTTACTGCAAATCAAGAACATTATAGGTTACAGGTTATGGTTAATTTTCTTAGAAACTTAAAATGATTCACCTGTGTACGAAAATTGCCTGTTAGAGATAAACGGATTCTACAGGATGTGGCTATTTACTAGCTATATAGAGAGGGAATCACTTTCATTCACACCATTTTAAGAAACATTTTGATATTAAATGGAACTGATATTTCATATCATTCTAACTCTTTGATCTATCACCTACTGATGCTTACGTATGTAATATTTTAAAGGAAGTTGTTTTCACAACAACGAACGAAAACCATTAGTTAGGCCTCTATTACATTATCAAATGGTTGCAATATTTGATAGTGTAATGTGTAATCTTTTATCAAAGTTGGAACACGTCAAATTTTTTGTCAAAGGCTCTCTAAGAGAGAACCTTTGATGAAATCTTTGATAAAAAATCTTTGACATAGAAGTTTGATAGTGTAATATAGGCCATAACTGTAAGAGTCATAAGGGACTATATTCGACCGCTTTTCAGGGGCATGTTTGAGACGAGTATTGCTTAGAACCACATAAACAAGTTTTGAGTTAAATTATCATCTGTATTGTGCCATTTCAAACTTGTTAATACAAGTAAAATAAAGTTTCAGAGACGTATTTTTTGGACCATAGTGTATAATGTATTGATATTATTAAGATTTTTACCCTCAAAAACCCACATCGAGTTCACATAACGACCACGTTTAGGTGGCCAAAACCCGTGATTTTGTGTAAGCGAATATAAAAAAGTCCTCGTTTAGGATCGTGAAGGCTTCGTAATAGTCTTGTTGGAGTCGATTTTTAAATGTATGTAAAATAAATATAATAAAAAAAAAGAAAAACTTGCGGTCAGTTAATTTTAACATCAGTAAGCACCTATATATAACTCGAAGTTCCATACAAAAATGCAGCTCTTTAGCTTATGCTGTTAAAGATACTGTGATAGAATAGATGAGTACGTAGTTTTTAAATATTATGTAAGTTTGCTGTACCGTATACATGCAAATAATGTTCAATGCAATGATTATTCCACAATAAAAACAAGATCAATAAATTATAAACGTGTTTAATGATGTGGAAGAGTTAACACAATAAACACTAATTAGTATGACAATGTAGTCATAACACTTAGTTGTAATATTTAATATATACACCGTAATTTATGCTGATTTATTGGTCAAGCTTTAACATAATTTGTTTTACTATTTCCAAAACTAAAATACTAAATTTACCAACATATGATAAACTAGCTGAATACCCGTGCTTCGCTATGAGGAATTTTTGTGTTTACATTACTATGTTACATAATTATAATATTTTTTCTCATTTTCTTTTGTCTTTTATTTCATGTATTTTAAATAAGTTTGGTATTTATTGTTCATTGACTGCCCGTCAATCGTTTTTGTCACAGTATGTGGGCTGAATAAATTAAACAATTAAAAATAAAGAATTCAGAGTAAAAAACGTCTTCCTTTTTAACCGTTAAATCTACACAGACTGGTAAAAATCACAGTCTTAGCTGTATGTTGCAGATAGCCCAGATACGTCTTTAATAGACGAATGCATAGATCGGGATAGTTTTATCAGATTATGTCTTTAAATATTTTCTTAATAAGTGCCAAATTTCAACTCTCTACCTTTAATCAAAAAATAACAAATAATATTTATTATATTTAGGTATTGTTATCACATTTTAACTCCTTAGCAGCACGTAACATTTTTTTTAAACTGGTTAGTTTTTCATAAATAAGTATCTTGTAAAAAATAAATGTACAAAATTTCAGTTCTCTATATTTAAGGAAAGTATAGAAATAAATATTTATTGTTTTAGGGGTTGTTTAGTACATTTCCACTCCTTAGCAGAACATGACAAAATGTAAAACTGGGTAAATTTTATATGCTTCTTGTAAGAAATAATTATTCAAAATATCAGCTTTTTAGATTTAACAAAATTATAAAAATATATATTTTTTGTTTTTAGTGGTTGTTATTACATTTTCACCCCTAGCAGCACGTAACAAAATGTAAAATTGGTTTACTTTTTATATACGTTTTTCAAGAAGATAATGTAAAAAATTCTGCTTTCTAGCTTTAAGGAAAATGTAACAACAATATTTATTGTTTTACGGGTTGTTTCAACCCATAAGGCCAAATATTTTCAAATCATTCTTTAGTGCGCCTCTATCCAATATGAACAATATGTGTACCAAATTTCACGTTAATAGGCGGTATTAAATTAATATTTATAGTTTTAATTGTTATTACTAGTTTTCACCCCTTAGCAGAACGTGACGAAATATAAAACTGTTTTATTTTGTATATCTATTTTGTAAGAAATAAATGTAAAATTTTTTAGCTTTCTAGCTTTAAGGAAAGTATAAAACTTATATTTATTGTTTTAGGCATTGTTCTATATTTTAATTGTTTTACTAAGTTTTCACTCCTTAACAGAACGTGGCAAAATGTAAAACAGATTTATTTTGTATATGTCTTTTATAAGAAATAAATGTACAAAATTTCAGCTCTCTAACTTTAAGGAAAGTGTAACAAACAATATTTACTGTTATGGGGTTGTTTCAACCCTTAAAGGCTAAATGTATTAAACTCTTTATGAGTGTATCAAATTTCTCGTTCCTAGGTTGTTCCAATGTTTATTGTTTTAAGAGTTGTATCAATCCTTAATATTCAATATCCTTAATATCCTTATGCTAAATATTTCAAAATCCTTTCTTTGTGTGCCTCTAGCGCCTAAGAGTAATAGGTGTACCAAATTTAGATAGGCAAGGAGGAACAGTAAATATAGGTAAATACAAACTTTTGCAACAATGTTCGGTTGAAATTTTAATAACTAAGTATTAAACTGTTAGTAAATACTGTAAAAAAAACAAAAACTAGAAAATTAAATGTTTAAGGTCGCTGTATTTAAACGAATCTTAAATCAAAACTTTTCAAAGTGTTTAATATTAAAGAAATTTAACATTAAAAAAGCTTAAAAACAACCGCACTCTTAAATATATGAATCTTGGGCAGATTGATAAATATTTGTTTCTTATTAAGTTATTACACACAAATAGTTGTACTTTAGGTGCTAAATAGTGGGGTTTCAATAATTGAATCAAGTGTCTAAACTGATTCGAGATCAAAATAAAGGTGTTTTTGTCACCCTATAAATATATTTATTTGTAGCCTATGTATATTATACAAAAATAAATAATTAAATATATATATAATAGTAGTTACGTATACTGAAATACGAATATATAAAAATTATAAATAATACAGACACTACATAATCTCGTCTGAAGGAAAAATATTATATTAGTTTATACATATTAAATAGTAATTCACACAATGAAATAGTAGTTTACGAAACGATTGTATTATGAAGGCCTTTAAGCCACGAGTGAGATGTAAGTTGGAACACGAGCGAAGCGAGTGTTCTAAATATCTCGCGAGTGGCTTAAAGGCTGAATACAATCGTTGCGTACACTACTTTATCTACGACCAAAAATATACAGGCTATTTGATGTTTGATGTTGATTGTAGATTTAATCATTGAATAAATAGACCAAAGCGAACTAGGTTTCTTATCTTGGGCCAATTCCTCAAAATACGCAATGAAAACATTCTCGGAAAACGAACTAACACCATTTCTAGTTTTCCACTCCATAAACTGGTTATAAACCTTTTCATAACGAAATTTAGATTTTTCTGGCAACAAATTGTTCAGAGCCGAATTTGCTTTTGTATTAATTTCCTCTGGAGTTAAACAAAATTCATCACTATCACTCATGTTTGCGGAATGCGTCAACTCACGTTTGAGGTTAGTTACAATAACACACTAACATCCGGAACGTATGGGTACAATCAGCTGATGTACGAATAACGTTATTTTTATTACAACTCTACTTCAGTCAAATGACGAGCTCTCATTGGTCTAGAGCCTATTATGTAAAGTGACTCCTGTTAGGTAATGATATCATTACCTAATCGGGTTGGCTTTTGGTTTGTAATGTACCTCTTTCTGATGTTACTTGTAATAGCGTTATTGGTGTTTATTGCAATGGTCGTAGATAAAATATATTATGTTATGCATATATCTATATATATAAAAGCCAAAACCCACTGACTCACTCATCACGATTTCTCAAAAACTACTGAACGGATTGGAATGAAATTTGGGATGTAGCTTCCTCTAGGGCCATAGGTGCTCACTAAGAAAGGGTTTGAAAAAATTCGAAATTTTAATGGGGGGTTTGGGGGGTTATCAAAGTTATTAAAAAATGACTTCTTCAAAACTACCGAACGGATTTGAATGAAATTTGGTATGTGGCTTCCTCTAGGGCCATAGGTGCTCACTAAGAAAGGGTTTGAAAAAATTCGAAATTTTAGGGGGGTTTGGGGATCAAAGTTATTAAATCACGATTTATTCAAAACTACCGAACGGATTGGAATGAAATTTGGTATGTAGCTTCCTCTAGGGCCATAGGTGCTCACTAAGAAAGGGTATGAAAAATTTCGAAATTTTAGGAGGGGTTTGGGGGTGATCAAAGTTACTAAAATCATAATTTCAGATCTTTTATTATTATGACAATAGTGCTTTTATTTTTTAAGATCTATTTATATAAAAGCCAAATACCACTAACTGACTGAACACTTAAAAAGAATACAATTACGTTAAAAAGACTGAAAATACCAACCACCACGGGCAACGCCGTACGGGTCAGCTAGTAAGTATATAATATACATATATTTTATTTTGAATCAAAATAAAAACATACATCAAAAGAATTATGTTGTTTAAAAACACAATACACAATTCTGTTGCTAATAAAAGCATATATCCGTTTGTTTAACTTTAGCAACCCTTGCAGTTTACACTTTCAGTTCGTTAGTTCGGCAAAAATATTGTCACACGCCGCATTCGTGTTGATATAGTAACAAATTGCAGAAAGGAAATCAACAAATTTATAACAAGGTTTTATAACCAGCAATGTTTCTATACAATTATGTTGCTTGGAATTGATGTTTTGTGATTCGAATTAAAAAAAATAAATTTTAAAACCATAAAATAAATATTAAAATAATAATGATTTGAATTAAAATTTTAAATGATTTTATAATATTCAATGAACATTGGTAAATAACTAATCACCCATTTCAGTATAACAACACAATAAATTAAAAGAGGGAATGCATTATTCCAACGGTATATACAGACTGTTTTAGCTATTGATTTTCGGTGATTTGTTATTTTAATGTAAATATTCTTACTTTTAATATTTGTAAACAACACTATGTAGACTTGGTGACTAAACTATTTTTTTGTAACTCTTCAATTTTGAATTTAAACTCAAAAATGTTTAAATAAAATAAACTGTTGATCAACTTTGGTCAATTTATTGAAAATATTAAAACTTTTTTATAAACACTAGACATACTATAAGAATATTAAGTTATTAGAAATTAAATGTGTAATAAAACAATGATAGTAACTTTCGTAGAAATAAATTAAGGAAAACTATATTGATTTACTAAGTTAAATTAATTTAGATAAGTGAAATGTTTAATTAGTAAATGAGTATATAATTATAATAATTTAATAACAAATATTACCAGATTATCTTAAATGCCTTTATTTTTTCAGATTTATTTAAAATAATAACCTTTAATTAATTGTATAAAAGATGAACATTTAAGAATTGTTATTTAATTAAAACTATAATTGTAATACCTTGCTGTAACATAATTTTACAAAAGTGGCATACATAATTTAGAATTAAAGATTTAGATTTGGTTCTAATGTATTAGATAAATAAGAAAAATATAAACATTTTTTATTTATATTGCAAAATATAAGATATTTAAAAAAATAAGTGATATGTGTAATTGTGTATACAATGTTCGAACTTAAAGTAAGTTTTAACATTCCGGAAATAAATAATATATGAAAAAATGTATCTATGTACATAACTTATGTTGTAGAACAATTAGTTTCATAGTTTTAAATAATTTAACTGTTATAATCAAATTTCTGTGAATAGATGAAATAATCTAACATAAATATCTTTATTTTATCTATTTAACCTAGTAAAATATAACATATAAATTGTTCAATTGCACATGAAACCAAATTTGCAATTTTTGTCTGTCATTTAGCTCATTAACGTGAAAAAATATATGATTTTAAACCTGTAATTTTGAATGAATGCAAAACTTCCTAATAATATGACTTCTGCTTACTGTTTTTTGCAGGTAGATTGAAGGATGTTTGTTTTCTGCCTTCAATTTTGAAAAAGTTCATCTTTTTAACATTAATTGAGATTAGTCAGTCATTTTAAACGTTGGTTGCTACTCCGAATATTGATAAGTTATGAACAATTAATTATATAATTTTGTTTTTTCTTTGCTGGTTTAATGTGTAACGATGGCGGTTTCGTAGATATTGGGAAATGGGCATTTCGTGTCACGACTAAATATTTTTATAAAAAAGTAATATTTTAAAATTGGTCTTAGATGTATATGTTTTTGTTTCACGGTTTTATTAGTATCAATGTAACAGTTAGTGTTTCTTTATTATGACAAAAAACAATTTAAAAAAAAACTTGTAAATGGCAAACAAATTGAAATAGTCCTCGTTTCAGAATAGAAAAGAAAGAGTACCGAAGATTAAGTAACATAATTATTAATACTTTACTAATTGTCTGGCATCACAAATTTTAATAGTAGTTTAAGTTTAACTTATGTTAGTGGGAATGTATATTCTATTATTTAAGATTTAAAAAATGGGCATTACAACACTTAGTGCTTTTTAAGGCATACATACAGTGGTGACCACAAAGAAACGTTGAACAGAAATATACCTCATATACATAGCCTACACATACATTGCTTGAGTAAATAGATTTACTTGTAATGATTATGGATTTTATTGTCAAATGCAAAATCAAATTAAAAACACTTTTACTGCACAAAAGATGAATTCATAAAAACGATAGTGAAACGTTGTTTAATCAACTACATTATTTGTTAAACTGAAGCAGTGTTTTCTTGTCGATTAATACAAATCAATCAAAAATGAAAACAATAATAAAATACTATTTTTAACAAATTAATAACATAGAATTCGAACATTACTGAACGCATTTGTTTACAAAGTTATAAAAACATTTTGACAATACTGATTTATATGGAATGTAAATATTAAAAGTATTGTTATATTTATTTGTTGGGTAAAGAAAATCATACATGCCGTTTTGAAATATAAATCCACTATCGTTGTTAAGGAAAAGACTAAAGGTAACACACACATAAACTAAAAATAAAACAAAAAGCTAGAGACTAAAGTTATGTTTGTCATCCAGCCAAAAAAATACACATTAAGATAAGAATAAGGAAGAACTTAGAACTAGAATACCAGTGCTGAGAGTCAAAAACCTTATAACTCAACACAAACTGAAGAATGCGAGACAGCACCGTCACCAAAAACAAACTGTTTATCGACTTTGAAGTTTGGGTTATTATTTGGGTTAAACAAATTAGAAAATATATTTCAAAAAGTTACAAATAAAACAATGTGTTTTGGTAAATTAAACTTTAAAACCCGAGGCTATCACCACCTGACACCAATACTTTTGTACTACACAAACATCCTTGATTCTCGGTCTTATCACAGATTTGATGTTTGTAAACAGATTCGAAACGGGGGCTGAGCTTATGAGTCAATTACGCTAACCCTTGGATACACGGTCACACAGCTATATAATATAAGTATGAAGTTCAAAAGTGAACAAAATTTGTTAATAATTTCTATAATGCCTTGCGATTGGTTAGTAATAAAGCTTATACTAGAGTACTTAAGTCAAGCAGTCTTGTAGATTGTATTTAACAAATTTTTGTTTATTTATTACTGTGTAATGTGTAGTAATGTTTGTATGTGAATGATTTGTCACCTGAAGATGGTATTCATAATACCGAAAAAGCTGTAATGGAAAGTTTTATAAGTTTGCATATAAACTGTAACACATATAAACTGTAATGGTTGTAAATTTATTTAACAAGCCATGGTGAAAACTCCATGAGTGAAAGTTTTAGCTGTGGCAGTGAATTGGATCAAACGTCAAAAGAAAAAATATTTTTATAAGTGTAGTAAGAACACTACTAATATTGCGAACTCAACTGATTCTAAAAATATATATTTATAATAGTACAATACTTTTTGCTATTTGATTAGTTAATTAATTTGATATAGCTGCATTTAGTTTTGCAATCTCTACTGCTTTCATTGTTCATGAAATATTTCTATAACTGACAGTTAATTAAATGAATTAGAAGACACTTTATTAACTGAAACAATTTAAGAGTTGGTTCTTAAAGGACATTAACTCCACACACATATACAAGTCACTAATTCCAAAGCTATGTGTCTTGTTTCCGAAGTAAATGAGTAAAACAAAGCGCATCTATTGAGTAAAAATTGTTTGATTCTGCAAAAAATGTTCAATCATGAAGTTGAATATTGTTTCAAGGAGAATATTGAAAGAAAACAATGTGAAAATGAGTGAATTGTGTAATGGTTAAACTGCTTGAATAAAACTGATCGCAGTACTATAATGTATAATAGCAAGACACGAAAAGATGTACGCAATCTTATTTCATCTGTACATTATTATCACGGGCTGAAAAAAATCACAGCTATATACACTATGCCGAGGCTACAGTTCTGTATGTATTATGAGTTCCGATCTCAAACTGTTTTATTCCATGTGTTTGTATGCAAATAATATCTCTCGCCCTTTTGCTTTATCCGCATGATTTCATATTTATTCTGTCCCGAGGAAAGAATCATTCCAGCATTATAATAAGACTTATTGTTCTGAATGTTTATTTTCAATTCTAACACGGTGCATATTTCGTTCCCTTTGACCTCTATTGTTTGCAAGTGAATGGTGGTGCAAGATAGCGCTTCAAATATAAACACTATTTCTCTTTCTGTACTTCAATTGAAAACATACTTTTCAATGGATTTTAATAACTCTTTCCAACGTGAAGAAGCGTGAAGAATGTTAATACTTAAAATATGAAAACAATTTCAGTATAACATTGTAAAAGAGAAAATAAGGAATCAAAATTTGGTTTAGTTTAGTTTATAATTACAAAAAACTAAAACAAAAGTAGCTTTTACTCAATGTGTTGTATTATAGGATATTAATTGTATAGTGATTAGAATAAATCTAACCCTAATCAGTAAAACTTATGAACACTTTTAAACTGTTATAATTTTTAGTTATGTTGATATATCACATGGCTGTGATTATTTCAGCGTTCCCATACAAATAAATCACAAAACAGGCATATATTTATAAAAAAAACATTTGATTATGTGGTAGCACATTGATGGACTATATTATTTGAACGTCGTGGACGCAGAGAAAATAAATAAATACAAAACTAAGAAAATTATATCAGCTCATGTTTTGCGTTGGAGGTAGATATATAAACTTAGTTATTTATTTGTTATTTAACTTCTTTGAATTCTTGTTTATTCCGTTCTCTCAAAGAGTCTCTAAAGTGGAGATTTAATAACTATTTTTAAATAAAAACACCCATTACGTAAATCGTAAAGCCACAAATAGTTTTAAAGTCAACTAAATGTTCCATCGTAAATGACAAAGGGTGGGATTTTTTGTTTTAGAAACAGCAATTGATTCAACACATAGTTAATTTATAATTTATATTAATTATTAAAACTTCTAGAAATTGTCCCAGAATTAATTTATAGTAAGCGTATTTTCAAATTGAGTAATCTGGTAAGATTTTCGTATAAATATATTTTAAATAAATATTTATTTTAAATTTTATAATTTTAGAGCCTTTACAACATTCTGAGATATAACATTTATTATACAAGTAAAACAGACTGAATTAATAATTCTCATTAAATTAGGTGCCTTTAAAGTTAGGTTTGCAATTTGGTTGCGATAGTAAAAAGCTTGATATGTATCTATAATATGGATAAATCTTATTTGAATATTAATAATTTTTTAAATTATAGTTTTAAAAATGTTACTTCCCGGTTCTGAACTATGGTATTGTTAATACAGATTGTCCTATTTTAACAATTAAATGGTATTTCGTTTGAAATCTCAAATTAAATACGAGTATATAATATTTTAGTTACAATGAGTTTTGCATATCAAGTTTATTTGCATGGATTCAATAAGAGCACGCTCTATTCAATTTCTACGGTTTTATTTTTTTTTAACTTAAAATTAGCTGAACAATATTTTATGTGTGAATAAATAATTGTTTTACTTAACACAATACGGGAATATTAATAACGTTTTACTTATCAATATAATCAATATATAAATTAATTAATTATTATTTCGTCAATCCTATGTTCTCACTTTACAAACACATTATATGTAGGCTACTTTCTGGATAGTTTCCAAATCATCCCACTAATTCAACTCGGATATTTCAAACAGATACGAATAAATATATACTGTATTTTCTCTTGCCAAATCTGATTTATTTAATTCTTATGGTAATTGTTAGGATTATATAAGCGTGTAATTTTATACGTAATAAATGTTCGCCACATACGTTTAAATATTCAGCTACTAGCAGTATAAGTAATGAATTAAAATTGCACGTTAAATGTAATTATTTTTTATTGTATTACGTGTTTTTTAACGTAAAAGTCAACATATTTTTTGAAATATACGGTATGTATAAATTGTTTGTATCAAGAAATACAATTTAATTTTGTTTAATATAGTTATGCATACACATACTCAGAAAATAGACTTATAAAAGTTGCCATTACATTTTACTTGACACATAATTTTTATAAAGTGTATGTCTCAGCATTGAAATTTGTTTTTGAATTTCAAAGGTCCCTTTATAATGTGCAAAGCATACTATTTTTTTCGTGATTGTAAAATCACCATGAAGATCATAATCATTACTCAACTAACATTCATTATGGTAACTGATTTTTTGTAAATATCAAAACTGTGTTAATTAATAAGACATAATTAAAAAAAAAATAACTTACTCAATTCCGAATACAGTTTCAATGTTTTTTTTTAAATACCACACTATTTCCACAATAATGGACTAAATATATGGCCCTATATTACTCTGTGTCTCTGTACAGATTTATTGAAATACATTGGAAAATGTGATTTCATTTGAAGTACAGAAAGAGAAATAGTGTTTATATTTGAAGCGCTATCTTGCACCGCCATTCACTTGCAAACAATAGAGGTCAAAGGAACAAAATATGCACCGTGTTAAAATTGAAAATAAAAAATCAGAACAATAAGTCTTGTTATAATGCTGGAATGATTCTTTCCTTGGAACTGAATAAATATGAAATCATGCGGTTATAGTAAAAGGGCGAGAGATATTATTTGCATACAAACACATGGAATAAAACAGTTTTAGATCGGAACTCGTAATATATACAGAACTGTAGTCAAGGCATAATGTATATATAGCTGTGTATTTTTTCAACCCGTCATAAATATAAAGAGAAAAGAAGGTAGCGTAAATATTTTTTGCCTCGCTCCCACACAATATGGTACTGTAATCGGCTTTATTTAAAAAGTCTAACCCTTACACATGGGGTTGCTGTCTGAACATACAACTTTATATTTAAATAAGCTCTTTTGTTCCTTTGAAATTATTGCAGAGACAGAAATAAAATTTTATTATTGATTCTGTTTTTCCAGACAAATGCTTAGTATTAATTTTAAACTGTTTTATGTAATTTCACCTCTTCTATATGTTTGGGCTTTGTGTATAGGTTTATTTATTCGGTTTCAATTAATACAATAAACTGTAGTTTAGTAGCGATAAGTTTTTAACTGCAATAACTTACCAATAAACATATTATTTATTATTATATCGATCTATTTATTATAGAATAGAGTTTCAGCCAATACATAATGTTTAATTTTACAGGAACAATGTGATTATTTAACAGTGCACTAGAAATGTAATTAAAAGCTGATTAAACTAATGCAAACTCATTTTCAATTTATATTTTACATGTTATTAAAGTGGAGTTTAGTTTACTAATTCGACTGAATCAAATGTGACATTATTTGGTACGTCGTGTAACCTACTTAATATCAAATTAATTGAAATTTTGCTCCATATTATTACTTATATGTAATATGAATAAGCATTTGTTATATTTCATGAAATCAAATTAACTCTAAATTGTGATATTTTTTGCAGGTAAAATTAAATGGGCACAATTCGTCATACTAGTTCTTACTTATATCAGAGCAAGCACTGAAATCATTACTTAAACATATAGCTCTACTAAACTTCGTTTATAATGTTACATGTATTTAGATAAACCAAATAACATGTTTTTAAAAGAGTTCACTTCGCTTATTAGTAATTTCTAATTTATAAAGCATGTAACCTATTAATTTACCAAACTATAATAATGAGTGTTATAAAGTTTTTAAAATACTTTTAGATGGTTTTAGAAAAATATATAAAGTTTAATTAAAGTGTATCGATGTTGGATGAATACATATTTTTCTGATTAAAATATATTTTTTCTTTGAATTGTTTAGGGTTGGAGTTAGTAAATTTTTGTAATATTAAATATTGCATTCGTTTTGAAACTGTGAAGGACTTACGTAATTCATTATTGACGGGATATGTATTAATTAGTATTTTTAGTTTCTAGTATGGTATTATGTGGGTCGTTTTGAGAATTTTATGAGGGCCAATAAAAATTGAGTTTATTAACTTAAACATTACTTTTCAGCTAATTCAAAGTAAATAAGCCACTAAAATTGAAGTAAGATAAATAATAGAGTATACGATTAATAAGCTCTATTTATAAATGCGTTTTTATCGCAGCTCAAGAAATGTATATACAAATTTTGAATATTCTAATAATTTAAAAATATGTATCTATACATTTTACGTTATTAAAATTGAACTCAAAACTTAGATTATTATATAATCGCGTTACAAATAAAGACCGTATATAAAAAAGTGTAAATTTGTTTTAAACTTATTTTTGTGAAATGTCTAAAATACTTCACTGTAGCCACATTAGGATGCAAATTATTAATAGTAATTTAGTCTATGTACATGATATTAAAAATAATTTGTACGGTATTAACTAAAACAATCGAAATTATTGTATAAAATAAACATTACATACAATTTTGTGCAAAAAGACAGATTAAAACTCAAAAACTCCAAGTCAGTCATGAAGCACATCATTGAAAAGGTATTTAAAAAACAAACATTTTTTGCATTTAAAGTTTGTCTTTATCTCTAACCGTTTCAAAATGGCGCCTGGAAAACTTATTTTGAAACTTATGTTTGAGTTTTAATCTGTTATTTTTCTCAAAATTGTATGTTTTTAAAAATTTGAAAATATGTATTTGAATATGGGGCAACTTAAGCACATTTTTGGATAGGGTATCTTCTCGTGAATCTAAGACAAACATTTGGTTTATGTAGGCTTTTTTTATGTGGTTACAATAAAACTAATTATAAAACACTACTTTTTTGACGTTTTGGAACACCCTGTACATACACAGTAAGAAGAGTTAAACAATTCTTTCCCCAAATGATCACTAAACAGACACCTTTACAATGAGGTATCACTCGACCTAATTTTAAATTTGAAAAATTTCCAAAAACGACACCCACCAAAAAAAAACACTTTTGGGGCATTTTTGAGATTTTAAAATATTTTTACTGAATTCTCTAGTTTTGAAATAGGAGGGTTTAAGTTAAAACTAAGGCTGTAGCTCATTTCGTTCCGTCGCTGTACGTTGTGCACAGGTGATCTGATTCACCCTGTATATATGTAACAAAAATTTCAATATGTAAAAACCAATAGAAAATATAATTGAAGACATCATCAACTTTATGTTTTTACGCAATCGGGTCTAAAAATGAACCATGTAACTTGCATGCAAACGAACAAAAATGAATTTTGTTAATGCAATTGTTTCAAAGTAAATTGATTTACAAATTAAATAAGTAAGGAAGTTCACCGCAAGTAATATCAAATCTAATGGCAGGAAACAGCGTAATATCCTGGGGTTAAATGTAACGTGAGAGAGACTTGTAGAAACAGGGTCGCCTTCTACCCTCCAAATAAACTGCTGATGACTTGGGGCTCGGGCTCGGGGGTTGCCACTTTTATCAGTGATTTATATCACCAACAGTTTTCGGATGACGTTACGAACCTTGAGGAGGAAATAATGTGATTATCCTTTCGTATGTATTTCCCAAGGAGTCGAATAATTCTTATAAAGTAAACATATAACTAGAGAAATGAAAAATAGTGATTAGATAATGGTTTTCATTCCTCTGAATATTTAATGTGTATGCTTCCGTATAACACATTAGCATACCAAAAGGGATATAGCAAAATAGGCTTCTTGAATAACGCTTTAGAAGTATTATTTAAATAATATAAAATTTTCATGATTTATTTATGTTTTAACCGTAGCGAAAGTAGAAACTTATTGTCGTAAATAGCTTAGCGTGACTATTATTTAGTTAAACTATTGTATGTTTTGATGTTTTCCTAAATCAAATATTTGTTTTAAAATATATTTCCTTTAAGATGAAAATAAGTTCTCAAAAAGTGTAAACTCACGTGTGTCGTGTTTTTTTAGTAATTATGTAAAATAAAAATAATTGTTATTAGTTTCAAGTAAAGCTTACTGTAAATAAATGGTTCTAATAAAGCTTGCATTACAACAATAACTGGTAGTAGGCTTATTTCAGGCACAACAACATATTATAACAATAATATGAAATAAGTAATTACCCTAATTTCCTATGGTTATACATGCGACACAATTACTTCTCAATAGAGAAAGTGAATGCAATGTTATGATAATGGCCTGCATTGGAATACTGTACTTAAGTTTCTAGTTGGCCTAGAACGACGATAACAAGAAACCTCTTTGGAACTTCTACAAAATGTGCAAACCTACAATTCAAGCAAATTAATATGTGTCTTCTATTTGATTAAAAAAAGAAGCTTTTTATTTTACTTAGATTCTAAATTATAAGGGATTTAGATTTACATTTTTATTCCTGGAATATTTGTCGGCTATAGTACACAAATATATTTCTATACCAGTTTAAATTTGTAGCCTGATGATGTAACGAAATAGCCTATTATTATAAACATGGTTTTATAAACATAATTGTCTACAGTTTTACAAATTAACTAGTGTTAGTCAACCCGTAATTCTATTTGAAAACAATTTTGAGCTTCTTATATGTATTTTTGGAAGAGTGCCAAGATAAAACAAAGGTACTTTTTATATTTTTTTTCTGAACATAATGTATATGGAACCTGAATTTTGGAATATTTTGTAGCTCCAACCAAGAGTTTTCCGTTGATTAACATTGATTAATATAATTACCATATAAGACAAACTAGAAACTAAATTACTGCTTTGTATAAGTGGCCTTTGCAACACTTTGTATAGGTTAATGATAGGCATATACTACACAAAAGCTGACACCACCTTTCTCCACTATCTTAATATTACAGAATTCAAATATAATATGAAGCTGCATTTAAAGAGTCTGAACAAACAACCAAGTAACAGCAACGAGAGTTTTAGACTACACTCGTACTTTCTGTTAAGGCGTATTTTCTAACAGGATATTTTTTTCACGTGAGTCGCGCTAAACTGCGAGTGTGAAGTTCCTCAGATAACTCACTGCAGTCTTTAAAACAATTTAGCGATCCTCCTCGTTGATAAGCTCGTGAAAATAAAAATAACACGGCTGAAAATCGTGTGTGAGAGAAAAGAAGACAGAAGATACTATAAATTAGAGTCCACGAGTTTTAACAATTGAAAAAGGAAAGTAAATGATTTATACAACGTTATTTAAGCCACAGCACAAACAAACGGCGCCGTAGGAATACGAAGGCTAAAATCGTAGTCGCGAGGCTATCTGTGATTTAGAGGTGTGCACCTGCGACTTAGGCTAGCCGCCATAAATCGTGCATAGCGTGATGCGGCAATTAAAGGTTGTAATTGAGGACGGTAACTCTATTAAAGTGCTCTGATTCGTCTCAATTACATACATCCTCAATATCTAATCGCAATCCACAATTTGTCACTTACAAAATCTTGCTTGAAATTTATCTTTTTTCCTTTCAATACTTGAGAAAATTACAGCACTAGGAATCAGTATAAAAAACACTCGCCTTTAATTAATTTGATTAACATTAATTTTATATGTTTACTTTGCTTGTCTTTCTCCTCTATCACTGTGTTTCGTATTTCTTTCACGTTTAGTCTTAATACGTGCATATACTAGTGTAGTCGAATTGTAATTTAAATTACATCTTAAATCGAGTTACAAAATATAACTTTTATGTCACAATTAAAATTTCACCTTGTCAGAGATCAATAATCTATGCCAATGCCATTATAAAACATGTAAATTAACAGACACCAGTATACCTCGCTATGTTATAGACCCTTGTGGTTGTAGTAGGCTATAATTCTACAGAATGGACGAGAAGGGAAATAGTTTACTTCCTATGTAGTAGTTGTTCCATGTGGCTTACTTGTAAAGCGAACCGTTACAATTTTCTTACACCAGTTAATATTTATAATATATTTTAACTTTGGTATTAACTAGTATTGTAATAATTTATTGCGATTGCGGAGTTTATATGTACTTTCAGATGTGTAATAAAGTCAACATTAATAATTTCTTTTGCGCTATAAAAAAAAGGAGTTGCCATTATTAGCTGTTTATTATAATTTTTGTTATTGGCTTCAAAATATAAAATTACCATCAAAGTTATTACCCGGGGTTTCATTGGATAGTAACAGAATTATGTTAAATAAGTTAAAATCTATTCTAATTCTATAGGTGAGCGGTGAATTAGCAACCTTAAAAAATAAACAAAATAAGGTGTGTTCTCCTGTCGGTTTATTTTATGATTTGTGATGTGTAAAAAAGTAAACTACGTGGTAGTTTTTAAACTTATGTCTTGTTTGGAACAATTGAGCTAAAGAGGAGCTTATAAAAGAGTTGTCCAACTTGAAATATAAAATACTACAATTTATAAGACACAACTAAAAAAACTTAAACAATTAAAGATAATTTTAAACATACAAAAGTTACAATTGATAGTTATACAATTTTTCCAGAAGTAAATATGGGTATGATATTCAAAAAATATATCGAAACGTTATGATATTAAACGGGCAAGTCATTTGTAGAATTAATTGCAATTAGTTTTGTGTTAATGTATCTTACAAAGGATTTAAACCATTAATAATAACTGGACAATTTATATAAAAACATAGCACATATTTACTCTTTAATAGATTAAAAAAAAATGTTAACCTAAATATATTTTTTAAATTTGAAGACCTACAACTTTGACAAATTATTATAGACTCTCATTGAGCAATATTAATTAATAATACTTCGACCACATGAGCTAAAGCGCTGAAATGAATTGAGCGAATTTCCAAAGTTAGGTTTACTGTTGTATGGCTCCAACAAAATGTTTGGGAAATTGGTCTACTCAGGAAGGAGCTCAATAGCTGCCTCTGTGTACGAAATATATAAGTCTCCAGCTTCGACGTCCCACTAGCAGGGGAAAACTTACTTTGCGAGTTTGCACCTCGACCTCTGCCTCGGGTTAAGGACTGCTTCGTTCACGGTGTATAAACTCGGCCGTTTGCCTCAGATCAGAAGATGCCCAAACGGTAAAATCCCTTACGTGGATTAGAACCGGGTACTTTTATGGTATTTTACGTTTTGATTGATTTTGGAGGAACCAAGCGAGATATAAGGTCGTGTAATAAAACAAAATGTACAGAATAATATCCTACATTTATTTTCTTAGGTAAAACCATAAAAAAGTTTAATTCTCGAACGAAAAGTTTTAAAAAATTGTTAGTTCCTGAAAAAAAACTTGCTTTTGATGGTTGGATTTTTTGTTGCTAACGAACTCGTCCGAGCGACATAGACAACCAACGTGTGTACCAAATTTGGACCAAATTGGTCTTAAAATGAGGCCGTTAGAGTGCGAACACATATAATGTACAGTATATACAACATTTTACAGTATGTATAACATTTCTAATGATACCCCAAAACTTGTTCAGGGGACCATGATCAGTGCTTATTTACTACTTTCAACCTTAGGTCTTACCATAAGGGTCTGCAATAGCTCATCTTTCGTATCGAAATTAGCTAATAATTACAAACAGTAATAAATTAATTTTAAAGTTATATTCATTATTTATTTTGTTGGGATATTTACTACATATTTATTCCTTACATTAGGTTTTGCTGAGTTTTCTTGTTCTGTGTACCAATCACTTAAGAAAAAAATGCTACAAATTTATGTTCTCCAGCTTGAAGAGAATGTTTGCTTAGTATAGTGGTAGTTCACCAATTAACACTTTAGGCGTTAGTAATTTTATTGCGAATACTTAACTAGAAACGAATATGATAAATAATTTCAGCTCTATATGATAATATTATTCAGTTCAATTATTATTTATTTTGTAAGAGTAGCTTCTTTTATTTATTTAATTTAACGTATTTAATTGAAATATTAGTAGTTATTGTTTAATTTCAATATTTATAGCTAACGAAGAAAATTTGCTCAAGTTCAGCTTTAGCATTTTAAAAAGTAAAAAGAATTATACTATTTGTTAGGTACAGTTACACCATTTCAACTGTTATTTATCAATTAAGAAATGGATGTGTCGAATAAAATCATTCTAGCTTCAAGGTAAGTGTGACAGTTTATATTTATTGTTTTGGGTTTTATCCAATTTAATTTGTATCCCCTAAACACAATAATCACATTGCATGAGGTGTTTATTTTCTATATATCATATATATTATTTCTCAAGGCCATTTTTTGTCGGTACGCCATAACTTCCTTAATACATCATCAAATTACATGAAGGAGGCATCATATTAAAGCTTTCCTTAACCGCTACACCGGAAAAATATACAAAATACAATTATACGGAAAAATACAAAAAAAAAAAGAAGAAATAAAGAATTCGAAAGCAACAGTGATGTAAGATCAAGTAAGATCTAGGGATATTTTCCTGGCGTTGGTAACACTGATGATAACAATGCCCAGCTGGAGAGCTGCCGTTACGCCACTACATTGCTATTTACATTGACGAACTAAATACGCACTATACGGTACTAAATATACGGTGTGTACTTTAATTAAGCGAGATTTAAGTAAGTTAGAATGCGAATGCTTCGCATGGGTCAGCTAGTTTTCTATATAATACTTATTAATTATATATGGTAAATTTAAGCACCTTGTTTAGAGGAAAGTTATTGAATTTATAAATTATTTAATAATGGTACCTGCTTTTACAATTGATTGTGTTCTTATATTTTCATTCAATGTGTGTAATGGAATTAATACACAATGTTTTGAGCTCAATACAAACTAAAACACATGTATAATCTAACAGAAAACCTAGATAACTAGGTAAGATAAAATTATAGGAGTTGGGATTAGCCCGGTTGATGGAGATTATTTTGGTACAATAACACAATAAAATCTCAAATGTGGAATAGATAAATTCATTCTGAAAACGTTCAACAATTATGCTAACAAATTACGTATTCTCAAAGACAACTTTAAAGATTAGGTAAGAAATTATTTTAAATTAAACGTTGCATGATTACAAGGCAAAATTAAATTCTGCGTTCATGGTTTTTGATTTGTTAGATAAACTATTAAAAACTTCTTATTTTGATTTATCATTTATGCAGTAGAGTAAATTGCATCTTATATTTGCGGGAAGAAACCGCCATTAAATCTAATTTCCATGTAAAATGTATAAATACATATGTTTGTATGTGATTGGACAAATCAGCACTGTCAATAGTTGGAAAAAAAAAACACAGATGATTATCTATCTCAAAGTAAAACCCTTTGTTTAAAGTGAAATTGTAGCTAATTTAAAGTTGGTAAATATAAAATAGAAGAATAAATATGAATACTTTTTTATTATAGTTGTGTACAAATACATAACTTGTCAGTTCTTATTTTTCATCATTAGTGTAATTCATTATTATATAAAATAAGAGATAACAGATTTTCTTGAATAGTCACTAAGAACACTCTCAATTAAGTAACCTTTCAAACAAAACAAAAAACTAAATCAAAATCGGTTTATCCGTTTGGGAGCTACGATACCTCAGACAGATATACACACCGACACACACACACACACACCAACACCCTCATACCCATGCACACGTTAAACTTAACACCTCTCTGTATGCGTCGAGGGTTAACTGTAAACTATCTTATTCTTCATTTGATATAAGTCTTAAAGCTTGCATTAACTAACTGTAAGCATTTATTATATAGTTTTCTTATCGTAACTAACAAGAAATTATATCAGTTTTCGTAGAAAATGTTTGAATGAGTATTACAAATTAAATTGAATAATCAAACAAAACGCCCGAAAATGAATTTGCCAAAGAAACAGGAACAATTAAGTTATCATTTTAAAACGTAGCACTGTTGAGTGCTGCTGCAAGCGGCTGTTTAAGGAAGCTCTTCACCAACACAGTCGCGTATTCCATAATATTGATGTCATAAAGTTTTATATACATTAGGGCCTAATATTTGTAGGTATTATGTAAATTGACAGAACCAATGAATTGTTTATTTTTATTTATTTTTGTACAGTTATATCTGACCACGAAATGTTTCCGTTAGCTTTCTTTTTAAAATACACTAACGGTAAGATAAAACAAAGTATATTACCATTGTATTAAGCTCAAAACTAATATGTAGTCTTTTAATAACAAGAAATATAACATAAATATAATTAAACATGAAATGAATCTTATTTTACAAAATTAAAAAACCAGTTAATGACACATTTCTCCTTGAAATAATTTTAACACGGATGGGTAATCAAGATACAGTCGTTTCTTTTCATACACATAACAACACCGATATTATAATAAATGTCATTTAAACATTTCAGTACGAGGAAATTTATATTGCATGTGTTGGTTATACAGGGTATTTCTAAAACAATGAGGTGATTTTATGTTTATTAAATCCTTGCGGCTGGTAGTGGAAACAGAGCTTTTACATTTAATTCCACTTGTGTACTTGCTTTTCATAAAAAATTTAAAAAAAATTAATCAATTCTCTCTTTGAAGTAGCGTACTTTTTACTTTTATAAATGTAATTAAAATAAAACTCAGTGGGTAAGGAGCGGTTTCAATTTGATATTAATTTTATAAACATATTATAATTAAAAGTTGTAAGTAAAACTTATTTAACAGGGCTTAAAGAACATGTTTTTAGACGAGCGGATGTGGGTCAATTACCCTTGTGTAGTATTACGTCAGCATTTATAGTTTAAAGCACGATTATTTCACCTTAAAATTCTTTGCTAGGTTTACATTAAGAAAACATTAGCGGTTTTAGTTTATTTGAAGAGAAAACTTGTTTTTAGTAAACAAACCTTTAAAGGCCTTTAGTAAATAACCAATAATACTACTTAAATGTTTAATAAAACGTAAATAGATGATACGAAAAAGTAGCCGTACGCACTGAAGTTCTACATTTTGCTTTTGGCAGGTTTTTACATGCTGCAGAGTCTTGGTGTGTCTATTTTACCAATATTGTGCAGTTTTAGGTAATCATAGACACAATTAATAAGTAGTTGCACAAATGTATTTGTAGAAATTGATGTTTTCACATTTAGTCAGTCATCGAAATGTTTTCGTAACGAGTAGTAGTTACGATAGATTACAGTGTTCAGGTTGGGTATGTAATTTTTAGCTGTCATGTTACAACTCTATCAGCGGGGCGACTCGTAATGATCACTCTTGTGTACGCATTCCCTGCATAATCATTTGAAGCATCACCTTACCATCACCATTAATAACAGCTGAAACACCACTTTTTGCTTTCATTATCCAATTTTTACTGAGGAAACATTAGCTCCGGAAATGTGTTAACAACACCTGAAACTAGCTCAGAGCACGCTTGGTGTCTCTAAGTGCCCCCTTTTTTGACGGCTTCCATTCAGAACAGCACAATAACAAGGAACAATTCCCATGCATGGAATGAAACTCGAATTTATAATTAGGATTAAATTAAGTTTTTTTTTAAGTTAAAGAAGTTTAGTAATCTTTAATAGATGTAAGCACGAACGTCTTGATTTTCAATCTTGATATAAAAGTATGGTCGATAAAACACTTGTTAATGATAATGCCTATTCTTATAATAAACACTCGTTAAAAAATGCTCATTTCTGCAAGCAATTACATAAAACATGGGACAAAAAGTGATATACTCGGTATACTGAACTAATAACAATCAATAACAACATCAATGGCAAGAATAAGTTATAAATTGGTGGTAGAGTCCTGTAAATAAGATGACCATCGAACTACCGTACTCTGCGAATGAATGTAAAACATAGTGATATGGTTGGAAAACGTTGCTGTTTAACATAATGTTTGATAAACCATAGTATTCCTGTAAATTATATAAGTACCTTTATTCTAACATATTGTTTACAAATTTGTGCAGAAATACTTTCGGAAATAGAAAAGAAGAATAGGGCATACCAACATTGCCTGAAATACAAGTCATTTAAAAAGATTTGTTCGCTGTTCTTAAATTGAAGGCCTTTAAAACAACACGACGGTATTATAACAATTTTTTACTTTGGTGACCAACTTAAACACTTAAAGTTAATGTTTTCATTTGTATGATTTCGTTTTACTTTCTTTCAAATTTAAATACGTTGAACCTTCACGTTTATTTTTCAATTAAATTATTGTTTAGAATTTTTTTTGATTCAGTGCTATATAAAAGATTTAAAATCTTATCAACCCAAAAGTTGTTAAGCTATTTATTTATACTTTGCGAGAAAAAGAATAAAAATAATTAATTTAAAGAAGTATCTAATTATGTCACAGTTAGAACATATTACAATCTAATGTTCCACACTTTTATACATTTTTTGTAACTATCTAGTTCATAATTTAAAGTAAATACAAACTTTCTGTGAAATTGAATCCATGTATTAGTTAATACTCTATGTAGTATATTGGCTAAATGGTTTAATAACAGAATGTGATTTATTTGATTTTAGCAACTTAGTTTCACAAATATAAACAATTAAATTTTTTTAATAATAAAGAAATTTATATTATAAATTATTTGCAAATATTTATAAAACTTATGTTTATTAGCAGTGTTGTTGAACACTATTATTAAACATTGCAGTTGAATTAACACATTAATACATCAGCTGACAGTTACCACTGGACATTCGGAAATAATGTTTGAATTTAAAACGAAGAACAATTACATTTTTATTTTCCATCAGGAAGCAGCCACAACAAAAAAAAACAATACGAAACACATGTAAATGCATATGTATAAAATGTTTTCACTTATGTATATGACCGCCTATAAAGTTTTAAATATATAATTAATTGTTCACAGTATAGACATTCTGAGGGCAAACAACTTTCGTCAATGAATGATTGCTCTGCCAACGTCAAATAATATACTAAAAGAATGTAAACGTTATTTGTATTTATTTTATATATAATATTTATTATGTATGTTAAATTTCAGTATTCCTTTGATCGCAGTTGATTAGTACTGCAACTTAACAAAATTTTGGAAGCATTTTGATTTTCACTTGTGTTTGTGTAAATTATTAAGTGCAGTAATTCCTCTATGCAGATTTTACTGCCAATGCAATTGCACGACTTCCCCCATATATTGTACCATGCCTTTAAGTTTAAATTTAAGAAATATTTATGTTAATAAAATATTAAAATTGTAGAAATCTTAATTAGTTTATATTATATACATATATATTTTCATGCACTTAATGTACTTAATGTAGTTAAACGACAAAACTCAGTGAAAGGTATGGACATGTTTTAGGTAAAATTTCACACAGGTCCTGCCTTCTAAAAAACAAAGTCAAGGGAAGGGGATTATGAAACAGGCTAGTTTGTTTCGATTGTCTTCGCCTATTGTTGACTTTGAACAAGCATCGTAAATCGATACAAAAAGTTAATTCACCATATCTTACTCTTCTTACATTGTGTTTGGTACCCATGGCAAGGTGTGAGAACGCGCGGCAATGCTGACAACAATGCCGGTAACAAGTGTTTCAACAAAGAATGACAGATACATGATGTCTTCATAATAACACATTATAATTGGATATGCTTTGAAAAAATCTATTGTGGGCGCAAAATGAGTTGTGGTCCAACAAGGTGCCAAAACCGTGAACAATTTGCTATCAAGAAGGAGTGGCTAAGATGCCACGTTCAACCTAACAAAATGGTGTACGGGTGTAACGGGTTTAAATATTATAGCTTTGCTGATCTATTTATAAGTCAACTTAATAACGCATTATCCATTCTTCAATTAAAGCAATTTATAATTTTATTTTTATTAATTACTTACTCACAGTATATCAATAACACCATGCTTGAATAGGTAAACTGTATTTCAAATTAAACAAAACGGATTATTATAATAATTATGAACACAAAAATTATTGTCATTAGTATAATTTAAGAATTAATAAATTTAATAATTATATTTTAATAGTTAGATAAAAGAAGAGAAATTGTAGCATGGTTCACACGCAAATCCCATTAATTATTCCATATCATATTTCTACATATTATGCGCAATCTAACAATAGTGTATTTTTAGTTAAGTATTAACCATAATCGCAAAACTAAAATAGTAAATATTGGCATTTCAAGTTTACATTAAATGGTCGAGTTTTAATAAAGTTTTAAAAGAACCTACATGATTTTCTCAATATAACAACTTAACTAAAAATAATTAGGGCTATAAATTGTTTAAAATTTTGTAGTCCGTTGTTATTAGCAATGGCTCACAGCAATATAGCCTAATGCCAGTTTTGAGGTGTTGAGTAACAGTTTATTACTGTGAAAACTATTGTACCAATTATTCGCAATTTTTATTATATAACCCTCTTACTTCAGCATAACCTATAGTTTTATATCTACAACATAGAGTCACTAAGTGCACCGAATAGTTTTATACCCACAACATAGAGTCACTAAATGCATCGAATAGTTTTATATCTACAACAGAGTCACTAAGTGCACTGAATAGTTTTATATCTACAACATAGAGTCACTAAGTGCGCTGAATAGTTGTATATCTACAACAGAGTCACTAACTGCACCGTATAGTTGTTATTTACAACATAGAGTCACTAAGTGCATCGAATAGTTTTATATCTACAACAGAGTCACTAACTGCACCGTATAGTTGTATATCTACAACATAGAGTCGCTAAGTGCACCGAATAGTTGTATATCTACAACAGAGTCACTAACTGCACCGTATAGTTGTTATTTACAACATAGAGTCACTAAGTGCATCGAATAGTTTTATATCTACAACATAGAGTCACTAAGTGCATCGAATAGTTTTATATCTACAACAGAGTCACTAAGTGCACTGAATAGTTTTATACCTACAACATAGAGTCACTAAGTGCATCGAATAGTTTTATATCTACAACAGAGCCACTAAGTGCACTGAATAGTTTTATACCCACAACATAGAGTCACTAAGTGCATCGAATAGTTTTATATCTACAACAGAGTCACTAAGTGCACTGAATAGTTTTATACCCACAACATAGAGTCACTAAGTGCATCGAATAGTTTTATATCTACAACAGAGTCACTAAGTGCACTGAATAGTTTTATACCACAACATAGAGTCACTAAGTGCATCGAATAGTTTTATACCCACAACATAGAGTCACTAAGTGCATCGAATAGTTTTATACCCACAACATAGAGTCACTAAGTGCATCGAATAGTTTTATATCTACAACATAGAGTCACTAAGTGCACCGAATAGTTGTATATCTACAACAGAGTCACTAACTGCACCGTATAGTTGTTATTTACAACATAGAGTCACTAAGTGC
>JAGFPH010000019.1:736953-761677 GCA_018207615.1 Philaenus spumarius
GAGTCACTAAGTGCATCGAATAGTTTTGCGTAATTATTTTACTTAATGCTCAAATTATAGACTATTTATATTATAATAACGTATACGCCTAAAGTATATAATAAAATAATTCAATCTACGAATATCGTTATAAACCATATACCTGTAGCTGCTGACCATCTATAATTAAACTCATTTCGAAAACAATCATTTTGAAAAAAATACCCTAAATGAATACTTTTCGCTATTTACTACTCCCCTTAAACAATATATGATTAATTTAAGTGATGTATTATATACAGTATTTTGAAAGAGGCAAACTTACATGGAAATTTGTAGAGTTAATTTTTAAATAATAAAGTACACGTTTTTAATATAAACGACAACAGTAAATTCTTCTTTAAATATACGCCTTCAGCGACGTCGTAAACGTAAAACAGGCCTCGTTTACTACTTTGGTTCGCCGACGAGTTCGGTAGCAACATCAACTCTCGCTATGTCATCTTATACTCAAGCTTCGGCACTTTGATGGGTCAGGATCCCTTCATTATGGAGTTATTATATTCAAAATACTCTTTGTGAGACATTCCTCATGCATAGGTTATAAGAAGGAGGAGGGGAGTGGAACGGGAATGAAATTTCCGACTAAATTGAGTCATTATATCGTAAGACCAGCGAGTTCATGGTTTTACGGGTTTTTAATTTAACGCTTGCCTTAATGGCAACACATTGGGATGGATTTTGCTTGAGTTATAATTCGTTGTTTTATGATGTACGAGGTAAGATTAGCTTGGTATTAAAAAAATAAATTATTGTGTTTTTCATTGATATAGCTTATAAACGAGTAGCGGAAAGAACTAATAATAGTTATATTGCACACATATATGCCACCTTAGCCATGATTTAAAATTAGTAGTCTAATTTTAGAAAGCATTGCATAAAAAACGATCTTAATTTTCAAATCCAGAGAAGTAACATTTTCTTAAAACTTAATTAAAAACTGAATTAAAATTAACATCATGTCATAAAATCATACAAATATTACGGATTGCATTGATTTACTCAACTTATTTAAATTTAATTCAACCTACTCTTCGTTTTAACAAAGCTATTAAGAAGTGTTCTAATGTGTTTTTTTAAATAACAGTTTTAGGAAAACTATTCAAAATAAACGAAATCTACCATGGCCACTGCTTCGTTCAATAAGATACATTTCTAATAACCTGACGTTTCTTAAGTTTTTGTATTGTTTTTATTTAGGTAATTTAAACAAGCAAAAAATATATAACACCCTAAAATTAAATTTTATGATATAAAATGTTTAAAAAAAATTAAATTACCTTTAAAAGTAAAAACTAATATAATTTAATTTCAAATAACCATAAACATAATGAATGTTCAGTAAAATGTAATCTACATTAAAAATATACACAATAAAGCTAACAGACAATTTGAAAACTTTTATTTACAACTTTAAATTTTATTTGTAACAGTTAAACAAAACACTAGCTGTGTTATAACAGTGTTTTTAGTAATTTGCACAAAAGGTACAACGAAACCGATGGATCACTTGGGCAGATGTTTTCTACAGATCACTGAGCCCTTTCCAGAAAATACATCTGAATACTCATATTGAACCACAAATAGTGGAGATTTGTTTGTACAATTGTCTTATATTTGAAGTCTTGATAATAAGGACAGGCCTACTTAATTTTCTTTAGTTTTGTTGAACTTTACCATTTATTATTATTTATTATTACTGAACGTGTTATCTGAACAATTGTAAGTTTAAGAATTAAACTATATCTTAAATTCCACAACAATATTCACAGAAAGTATACATTTCAACTAAAACAAGGATATAAGTGGAATTAAAGCTCTCCCAAATCCCTCAGGTAGTGTGGTAATGACAGCAGATGATAGGTGTTGAGCCCGCGGCTGCGGTGAGAACGGATTCGCCAGTTCAGCCTAGCCATTGATACAACTCGTCGGTACAATGTTTACTCTTCATACATCATTATCCTATTTCATTTATTAAATATCTAGTTATATAACTGTACTTGTTGTTAAATCGAGTGGTGAATTAGTATTCGTATTTTGTAAATTAATAAATTAACAACTTAAGTTAACCTTTGAGTATACATTTATTAATAGAATCGCCTTTATCACAACTGAACATTGAATGTGCAAACAAAGTGACATTTGCATAGACCTAGCAGTTTATGCTTGTAATAAAATAAAATGTGTAGACTGCCTCACACGAATAGTAAAATTTAATAATTTTATTACGGTCGTGATATACGTAAGTGTTTGTAAAGTTTAGTTTCCGTAGGTGTTTCAATGCATAGTTATGGCTGGCATCTTTGTGGGCATATTTTTTTGTTTAACCTTTTGAAAAAGAGATTATTTCTATATTGTATGCATGTGTGAGATATGCAATTTTGCTATCCATAGTTTTATAGCTTTCAAGCATATTAAACGACCCAGTCAGATATAAAATAATGATATCTTATTATCAGAAACTGTGATTAACATCAGCTAATTAATTAAAACAACAGAGTACTTGTTTAAATCTGTTATATTATTTACACTGTGGACACATGAGTAAGCTGCACCACATCAATGAAAGAAGGAATCTTTTAATCTGTCTGCCACTCGGATAAACCTATAAGTCTGCGCTTTAGCTGTTTCTATTATGCAAGATCGGTGTATTATCTACGTTAATGTGATATCTAACACAGATGAGATTGTTATTACTCCCAAAATAGTGAATTAACAACAAACATTTAATGTTTTAGACCGATCGTATTTTATAAATAATTTTTCCTTTTGAACTGTAGGTATATGACGTTGTTGAATACAGGTGTTTTGCTACGGTTAATCTTTCTTGGTTTAGTAAAAACTATTAAACATAAAGCCTATCACCCAAGAGGCACATATATAACGAATTTGGAGTTTACAGGTGTTTTATTTCGAAAAAATACAGATAATTAATGTGGTGTTTTTCACAAGTTTAGTGTACGTGAAATTAGTACAAAATGTCTTTAATTAGCACTTGACACCCCATGAGGATCTGCCTAAAGGTGTTTTATACCAATGTGTTATGTATAACATTGTTATTAGCAAAGTTTTAATAACATATTTGTCACTAACATTTTTACGTCTACCGTTTACACCGGTCAGTAGTGAAACGTTAGTAGTATTGCTAATAACAATGTTTTTATCAAACATTTTAAAAACATTCCATCGTGTTGTCTGAATACGAAATAACTAAATGCTATTAGCAATGTTATTGAATTGTTATAAATTATTGACCATCGCCTGATTTTCCTTTGGGTTTTTTCAATTCCCTTTGGAACTGCCCGATATAACTGTTCTAATTTTTTGTATACCTTCCGTTCACTAGCAATCAAAAGTATGTAGCCAAGCATATATTTTTTGCTTATTTTTATTTTTTAATTGTAGAACTCCACAAACATTCATCTTACGGTATTTTTCGATCAGCTTCATCATTTCCCACCTTTGACCACTCCATTCATAACTTGGCAAACAATTTAGAGACTATGGAAAATTAAACAAAGCACTAGGCCTACATAACTTCACTATTTCGATCAAGTGTCGATTGAAAACTAACCCATTCCCCTATTCCCACCATGGAGATAATATTTCCTACTTCAACTAAAACGTTATTAGCTATATTATAAACTTTAATACCAGCGCAAAACAAGTTAATAACATTATGTTTCTAACATTCTTTGATCTGGACCGCTCCCACAGCGATCGGAATATTTATGTTATTCACAACGTTATTAGCAAATGTTATTCCAATGTTATTAACAAAAATGTTATTGGCAAATTTTAAAAGTAAAATGTTTTTAATATTTGACAGAAGAAATAAATTAAAAATGTGTTTAACTGGTTAAAAACTCGTGTTATTAGCAAAGTTATGTCCAGTGTAAATCAAACTTAAGAAAGTGTAGATCTATGTATTGTGATTCTGTTGATTTCGAGATTATATGGTACGTTAATAGAAATAGATATAAGAAGTAATGTGTTTTACTTTTGCAGTTTTTTTTGTGTGTGATATTTAAGGTTACGCAAATTATTCATAAAAAACTTTACCAATCTAAATATACATATTTGCCAGAATTCGGTTTTAAAGGAGTTTAGGTTTGAGAGAAATAACATTTCTTACTTTTCATTGTTTCCTACTTTTTCGCGATAACCGTGGTATGGTATGGAATTGATAAAAACCTTTCTTTAGCGAGCATAGTACATCCACATGGTCTTACCTACCAAACCTCAGGTCAGTACGCAATATTATTATTCCTGACATTTTGAGATAAATGAATCTCGTAAATATGTTATAGGTAAATACTTTACTATATTCAACGAAATAGCGCGAAGAAAAATAACTGAAACTACAGAAATAAGGTATTTTTTAAAATAAAAGTAGTTTTATTGATTTTAGTTTCAAATCAAATTATTTATTTCAAATACCCAATATTACATTCAACAAATTATGATAATGAAATTTAGTTCCATGACATAATTTTGTACATAACATAGCCTTGGAAGAAAACTACAAGTTTTGGAAGTGTACTTTGAGTAAATAAATAATAATGGAAAAAGTGAATTTCATTCAAAAACAATTGATTATTCATGGTACATTGTTGTGTTTTGGTGGGCGTGGCAAGTCCCACAGCCAAAGTGTAAATGTATCAGATGTGACAATTTAATTTTACTCAAACTTACAAATTGAAAATTACTGGTAATAAAATTAATATGTTGTGGCAAGTATAACTTTAATTATTACTTAAAGTTATTATAAGTATTATTTATTATTTTTTTAAGTGGCAAAAATATAAAACTATAAAATCACATTTACCCACTTGTATAAAAATGCACAAAAGAGTCAAAAGAATGAATATATAAAACAAAAAACACAAGTTCTTCATTTTGCCAAACACAAGTATTGTTAATAGATATAAGAATTACCGTCTTCAATATTTTTCATCGTTAAACGACGGCCGTTTCGAGTTCAACCATTTTCCAGTTTATTTTCAGATTTCCCTTCGTCATGTTACACAAACATTTACACATAATTACATATAAACAAAATACACCATACACACCGCGTCATCATCGAATGAAGTCGACTCATGAGTCAATAGGTTTAAATAATACGAGCGTGTGAGCGTTTTTTTGTTTACACGTAATTATGTGTAAGTGTTTGTGTAGCATGACGAAGGGAAACCTGAAAATAAATTTGAAAATGGCTTAATAGCCCAAACGGAAGTCGTTTAACGACCAAACACGGAATTTTGAAGATGGTAAGTCATACATCTATTAATTAGGATATCAATATTCGGTAAAAATATTGTGGTTGTTGTTTTGTAACTGTAACTTTTATTCTAATTATTTCCTCTGATTTGTTTATGGCTAGTGCAGTAGCAACAAAAAGCTCACGTATGTTTTTGTGAAATCACGTAGCAAATGAGATTTTATGATCACGTATGAATATGGGTTTTATTTTATTTTTTTAGTCCATTAAGTCTGCATTCCTTCTTATAAATGTATATATGACGTTAGATTTGTTATCTAGCTAATATTATTTGATCCGAACCCGTACATAAAAGGTAGGCCTATTTAATATTTCAAAATAAAGTTGTATGTTTGTTTTGATTGCAGTTGCTTTTTTCATTTACATGATTTTTGTGGCTTAATTAATGAATTGTATTTCAAAAATAAAACAAAAAGTCTTGGTACATAGTCTACATTATTAAATTAATGTATATATGGGTTTACTGTTAAATTAATATCAACATTCTAGAATTGCAAAGGTTTTATTTTAATTTTTTATATTTGATTGAAAAATATTTATTACGTGTGTAGAATTTACATACAATACACTCTGAAATGTTTAACGTCTGTTAAAGTAACTTTTATAGTAGTATTTTATCAAACATTATTCCTCAAATCAATAGTTAATCCATTCCATATAACATCCTTCTTGGATAGTTTTTTTATAAAGAGAAGGATTTAGTTTATTCTTTACTAGAGAGTTATTGATCCTCGCTAGGACATCTCCTCCGGTCGGAGTTTTTGACAGATCCTGTTCCCGCGTCAAGATCCAGCCCGAGGCTGAAACAATACACAGAGGAAGGAAGTAATGAAAAAAACCCAACTTGACATGTCTACTTAATGGATATTTGATATCCTAAATTACATCAATGTTGTTTTATCCGTTTAAATTACACTTTTAATTATTAGAAAGAAACAAATAAATGTGTTATAAAATATGTTAACCTAAGTAGAGTTAACTAAGCATATTCAGTCATAGATTTTATTTAAACGCTAATTGGTTACTGATCAATTTAGAACCTGCTTTAAGGTAAATGCTATATTGTTGTAAACGAAAAAAATACAGATGTTATGAAAAACTGGAAAACCAAAAAAGTCAAACCAACGTTATTTTGTTGTTGTAAATAAAATATGTTTTTAATATTTTTCTAGGCTACTGGTCAAATCATTGCACATTTGGTAAATATTAATATAAATGTTGATTTATAAAAAAAAAAAAAGTTTTAATTATTTTTTTAAATATATGCATTTACATGTACAGTATATTGAAAGATGCTAGAATAAATTCATAATTATTTAGGATTTTTAAAATGTAGTAAATATAACACACACTACCAATATAATTACAAACATTACTACGTTATTACATTTCCGAAGATGATATCAGTATTATTGTCATTAACATCAAGCTTGTAAATAAATAACTGAGTTGGTTTTACATTATTTTGGTAGTGGGAGGCATTCAGAGCTCTAGGAATATAGTAATACCTTATTAGTAGTAATTGTAGTAATTGAGTTGAAATATATTACTTACTGAAATGTAAAGCCCTGACATCATTGCAAGAGTAAACAATAGCATAGGATGTGTAATCAGTGTCTAAAACCCAGTATGGTGACGTAACTGATATATTTTGTCCTAAAACTGAAACAGATGCAAAAGATTTGAAGTAATACAAATGTTTACAGTTTTTCTAAATATAGATAATTGAAAGTGCGTTACAAATGATGTTTGATTGCGTAATAATTACATTCGTTCTATTTCTGTATTCGTAAAAAAATAGAGCCAATGTAAAGTAGATTACATTTAGTCATGCAATCCTTAACAAAATAATACAATACACAAAGTTAAATTTTAAAACCCATTTAAACATACGTAATTCAACTGTAAGGTTGTGCCAAACTAAGTGACATAACTGATATTCAAGAAATCCCAAAATGTTCTTCGGGTGATAGTTTAGGCATGTTCGCAGTAGTTTTTCCCGATGTGTCATGAATATTGAAACTGTCGGAAATGAAATCGGAAGATTTGCTCAAAACTACGAACAGCGACTCTATCAAATACATCAACATGGAAGCATAACTTGGACACTAGGACATTTCTCTACTAGCTCCAATGAGATTGTGTAGATTTATGATAAATAATTTTGACTAAATAACTAAATAACCTTTAATAACATCTAAGATAGATGTTCTTAGAGATAATCAGATTTTATTGTTCCTTTAAAATATAGTTTCAGTAATAAATAATAAAACAAAATCTTAGGCAAATTAAAAGTTGTTATAGTCAACTTAAGTTTATTTTTGTACCTATTAGTATATTTAGTTTAATATAACATTTTACAATACATTTAAAAATCTGTTAATATTTACAATTTTTTAAATAGATTTACTTCTTATTTGTATTAACATGTGTCATGTTATGGTTTGTTTAATTATTGTTCGCTTTGATCTATTTGCCTACAGAAATAGTCTTGAAGATTGTTTTGCTTGAAACTATTATTATTTTAACAATGACCTTTAACAGATATAACCTGAAGTTAAGATTACAGTCCTAAAATTGGAACAAATAAAACTACAGCTGAAAACAGGAAGGGTTATCTTATTTAGTACATTCTTTAGTTTCCTGTATCATATTTTCAAATGGAATCGATTAATATTGTTATTGTTAAGTTTATCACAGCACTTTTTTTATTTCTACGGTTTTGTTTTGTAACAATGGTTTTTCGTTAAATTAGCTTAATAGTTGTCAAGAAAACCCTTTAAATTTGATATACAAATTATAGCTTTCAACATTGTATTTTTGTTTTAATACCTTTAATTTTAAATAACAAATTTATGAATTAATAGTTAGTTATTAAATATGTTATTTTTATTACTTAAGTTGAAAGATTATTATATATTTATGCATGATACATTACCCTAGTTTGTTCCATTTCGTGACTTCTTATCGTAGTTACTAAGACGACATGTTTCGGAGTCGTAAGTCGATCATCAGATTTGTTCACTCCGAAGGGATCATTGCACATTACAATTATATAGGCCTACATTTTACATACGACACTGTCGCATGAACTACATGTCGTCTTATTAACTACGACAAGAAATCAACAAATGTACCAAACAAAGGTAATTTATAATGAATTACTTGTACCACATATAATATGTAAAGCAGACGTTTTGTAATACCGTTTTACTAAACATAATTTAAACATATATTTTAAAATTAGTAAGTAAATATGTACTAAAAAAAGTACTGACCTATTAATGTAAATACACATATATAGATATTTAAAGTGAAATGTATCCAATACACATTTATACGTGTCTACAGTAAATAAAACACAAAAAATAAAGATATATTTTATGCCATTAATTTCATAGGGAAGAAAACCAGGTAAAATTTTTCAAATTGTCACCGTGTTACCTTTGAACTTAAATGTGACCAAAAGTTTGCCTTCTCTCTTGTCTGACTTTTCCAATATCGCGGTCCCGTCAATATTGTTGGGGGAGTTTGTACTGAAACAGGGAAAAGGGGTTTCTAATATACTTCAGATTTATTTATTACGTACATATATTCAAGTATGTTGTGACACATTCATTTTTCCTTACGGGGAAATACAGCACCATAAATGTAATATATTTTGATAAGTTGCTGTTTTTATTTAGTTTTTGATAAAGTGTTTAGCTTCAAAATATAAATCATAACTACTACTGTCAACTGGGAATTGAGATTACTAGTATAAATTGTATATTTAACCACATATAAAGATAAAAAGCGAATAAGTCCAAATGTTATATTACCTAGTGCATACATCTGAAAATATATAATAAACGATAACATGTAGTTTTATAGTACAATTTTGAGGAAATAACAGTAGATATATTGGATAAAATATATGAGATTGTTTATTTTCTTAGGACAAAACCATTATGTTATTTCCATATATTTTATAGAACACTAGATTTTAGTTTCATCCTTTTAGATTAGACGCCAAAGATGCTAGCCTTCCTAGCCCTGTTAGTGTTATAATAAAACAAATACATTTTGTATAACATGTCTATATAAGAAACTTTTGTATTAATTTAAAACAAAGTACAATAATGTGTCTGTAGAGAAAATTCAGAAAGCAGTATTAATTAATATTGTACTGTTATATTACTATTAAATGCTTTCGATAATTTTCTTCACATCATAACAACCCTTGAAAAGGCAACCATATTTAACAAACAATTTTAAAATTTAAGTTTTAGGGTTACACCGCCATTTCAATTAACTTATATCGAGTTAAAACTTAAAACAAGTAAAACACATTTTGTTAGTGTTAAAACTACAACTAATTAAAAGAGTAGTTAATTTTAAAAAATATTTATACTAGTGTTTCAGGCTACTTACTAAATTGGCCTAGTAAATATAATTTCACTTACTCTAGGTTAATTTGAGTATTATAAACCTTGACCGTATTAGGCACATCGCTTTGTGAATACTGTGCAGTTACACATTTTCCTCTTCCTTGGAATAACTCTGTCCCAAAACTTGCATATTGGTACCAAGTTCCGAGGTACTAAAATTGAGGCACAAAGTAAAACCAGTTAATTTTATCATTTTGAAATTTTAATCTTGTCTGCATAGACATTAAGTACACACTCTAAAATTGTTTCTATTTAAATAACAACATTAAAATTATATTCTTATAGCTAACGAACAGGGTGGTATTCAAACAAATTCTATATTCCCTACATTTATATATAATTTGACTTTGAATAATAATGTAATGAGGATTATGCACAAAAATATAAGAAAAATCCTGTATACACAGTGTAAAGATACGACTGTAAGGAACTTTACAGGGTTATTTGCCCCCCCCCCCCCAAAAAAACAATCAAATAACACGATATACCATGTATGATTTTTACAAATACCTTAATATCTTAAAAGTCTGAAACTGGATATGAATATTAAAATAAATAGGGTACATTTTAATTAAACAATTTGTTTTCCTGAAACAATTCGTCCCAAAATGGCGGCAGTTGAAACTTTTCAATGTTAAATTTCTAGAAAACTATAAATTTTACAAAATTTAAAGTAACACATGTTTATTATATTTTAAGACTAATCCAAAAATATATACTGATTAATAATTGAGTCATAAATGACGGATTTTTATAAATACACTTTAAAGCAACCGGTTGATAAGTGGTTTTTTCTACCCTATTAATGAGGGAAAAAAGAACTTTAAAGTAGTAGCTACAGTTCCTACAGCTTTTTAAATTTACAGCTTTTTTTTTTAATAAAAAAAAACTCAAAATAACAAATACATATAAAAGAAATAATCAGTGTTTAGTAAAGTTTCGGATATCTGTGTTTCAAATAAACTTAGAATCATAACGTTTTCATAATTATACTTATTGCTGCAGATAAAAGTACAATAGTGAGATATTTTAATACAAACAACTACGAAGACGTACTTACTTAAGTATAGAAATTAATTAATTCAAATTAAGTTAAATATGAATTTTAATAAATTTTAAATATGAAATATAATAAACGTTAAGTGTATTTATATGACTAAATTTGTATTACCGATCTAATCTGAAAAAAAGGATCAGGCTTTTATTTTGTGTAGGCGTTGTTATTTTCATTTTCAGAGAAAACCGAGAATAATGTAGGCCTGCATTGTAAAACTTAAAAATATTTCTTTCTATTTTAAATCAGATACCTTAGAGTTTTTTTATGGTTCTTAAATTATTCGTGGGAGGAAACGTAAAAGGATTGTTTTTTGTCTCTACTGTATGTTCTTTTATTATAATTAATTTAAATTCAAAAAAGTAAAAATGAATGTATAGTTAATATACTACGAAAGAAATACATTACTACAATATTTGTTCAGGTAGTTAAACGTAATTATATAAATAATTTTAATATAATTAAATTCGATATTAGTTCGAAACAATTTGTTGATATTTATTGTCTAAAATTATATGTGAATAAAAATAAATCCATCATACAAACCTTCCCGATAAAAGGTGATTTAGTTTTAATTGTATGCAATAATTCGTAAAAGTTAAATTATATGCTGTATATAAAACATATCTTAAATACAAATACCTGATTACAAAATTAATTACGTCGAACCATTGTGCTAGAAGACAATACACAGCAAAATTAATTTTATCATACATAGACAAACTGTATTCTTAAATGTTTGTTAATTTGAATTTACAGGAAATCACACTATTAATTAAACTTCAGAAATTAATTAGTTTATTTGGCATTGATGAAAATACCTTCCTTTGTGATTTGCTGTTGTTTAAAGGTATGTTTAGACAGTTAAAAAAACTAATTATATTGGTATTAACATACGTTTCCAACAATGTTAAACATCATTCGAATGGTTTATTAAAAACTCATCTATGTCATTTGTTTTATTTTTGTATTCAAATAAAAAACACATACAAAATTTACTTATGAAGTGGACGAAGTAAGGTAACCGCTTTTTAAAAATAAGTGGTATTTCAAACAAAACAAGTTGTATTCAACAAAATTAATGCAACATAAACTGGCCGCAAACCTATCTTATTCAGAATAAAAACACCTTTACTCGAGAGGTTAAACTTTTCAAATCATTTTTACCTCAGAAAACGAAAATTACCACTGAATTAACTAACTGTACTCGAATGAAAATGGTATCATGACAAGGACCGGATTGTTTACTTTGGAAAATGAGTCTGCCTGAAAATGTAAAATGCACGGCTTTCTAGAATGTAACCCTGCCTCCTAAGAGATAAAACATGTCTTGCCTCTCGGTGTGCTAATGTGAAATTAATTCATGGCTAATTGATTAAGGATGGAACTATAGCAACCCATCGCCAAGCCGACTATAGAAGGGATCGCCAAGCCGACAACAAAACGATGAGTGGAGTTTTGATCAAATAAAAAACTCATTATTTTATTGATCATCTAAACATTGCCTACTTTACTTATAGCAAAGATTGGCTGTAAGGTTTGAAAAGAGAACTAATAAGGTATACAAATTATAAGAAGCCTTTGATGAAGCAATTTCAAAGATTGGTTTAATTATTAACTAATACATAAAGTCAAAGAAGAGAAAATACATAAAAAGTGCTTCCTATTTATAATTTAAGTAAATTTTACGCAAAGGGCCAAGGGATTATGAATAATTTAATTTCTTGTACAGAAAAGAGATAGTTTGACTCATCATTTCCTCCATTGAGCAGACTTCATGGCAGGCCAGCACAAGCATACTTTGTGTCTTTGCAACTTGTAAGAAAAGACTAGTTTGAAGTCAAATCAACAACAATAGTAAACTGATTTAGAATTCGTTGATTCGTCATCTTTTTCGGAGAGGCACAGCGTTTGGATGATGGAGTAGAACAAGTAACACTGGAAGAATAAGACAGTTCTTCGCCTACGATCTAGAGTTTAAGTCCGTTGATGATGATTAGTGGTCGGGCAACGAAGATAGAAGATTTGTCTATCGCTGCCCCAGTCACACCAGTAGTTTCAGAGAAGAATATGATGAAGGAAGACCAGTGGCTTCGATGATGCTGTAACACTTTTTGTTTTGTCTGTCAGCATGACCTGGAAATGTGATACCCTATGCAATTACAAAAAGCAGAATAAAAATAAGAAATTAATTTACTGAAATTTAATAAAAATGTTTTAGTTATTATTAATTTCATGCCATTTTGTATTTAATATATTGTTATTTCAGTATGTATATAATAAACTTGAATATAATCTTGGGGAGGCAGCTTATGTTAACGACAAATACACGCGAGAATTTATTAGTTTAATATTCAGAGCAAGGAGTGCCACACTGCCTCTAAACGCTAGACCAGGCAAGAATTAAATTGAAAGGATGTGCTCTTCATACAATTCCTGGGAGGAGGAAACCATGACACGTTTTATATGAGAATGTTTAATATTAGGTGGCATTCGAGAAAAATATTTTAAATGTAAAGTCCTTGATTGGGACAGATTGATAAGGATATTGAAAGTTGAAAACTGGTTTGGTTTAGTAAATTTCTTGAGAAGTACGCTCAAGTATAGGAAGGCATTTATTTATGAGTTTAATTATTAGAACGTCCTCTTTGTTAATGTTAGTTAATCCAACCTGGCAGACGACCTACGGGTCATGCTGTAAGTGTGTAACTTTATTTTGGTATGAGTTATTATTTTGGTTAGTTATGTTATATTTCTTTTGATTCAATGTTTTATCTTGTATGTAGTGCAATAAACACACTTAATTATTATTATTTTTATTTCAACAAACATTTTATTGAGTTTTAAATTTGTTTAATTATTATATACCCTTTATCTGGAAACTTGGTTTTTGAGAAGCCTACTTTAAAGAAAAAAAATTTCCATCACTTCGTGTTTTCATGAAATCAGGACAACTGAATTTTATACAGATAAAAGGCCACCTAAGTAACGTTAATACACTTTGGTTTAAAGCGTTTTCGTCATATTTAACTTATAAAGTAAGTAATAATTACGTAGTTACCTTAGTTAGATCAAAGTCCGATTTCACGCTTCTTGGCGGACACGTACCAGGATTGATAATTTGAGGCGAAACTTGTGAAATCACCGATACCAATAAAATATAGATCCACATAACTCTTTGGATATATTATAAAAGACAGGGTCACTTTTCTTATAATAAAACTCACTACCACTTTGCACTAAGTCATAACAGTTTGTAAACTAATGTTCCAAGAACGTGTCATAGTAGATCTCTGATTTTGACAAAAAATCAACACATTCTTTGTCGGAAGTATATAACCACTAGCAAATATTTATTTCATATACGACGCTTGAATGATTCACTAGTAATCTTCAGAGTAAATAATATATAATGGACAACAATATTAATAAGTTGTTACTGAAAAGAAATTCAACAAACACAATGCAGACAACTCTGAACTGAGTATAATAGGTAAAAAGAAAGATATGTTGCGAATTACGACTATATTATTTTACCTAAATATTGATACTTCATACGCCTAAGTAAAACTAATTTGTTTTATTGATAAGGATACTAAGAACTATTCAAACTATAAGATTTAACAAATTATTTAGAATAAAATTACATGCTCGGTATTTCTTTAGTTACTCTGTAATATTGTATTACAAATTTTCAAACAGTATTACCGTACCAAGCTGTACTTTATGCAGATAATTTTATGAATATTCAAATGAGGTAAATCACAATATTATTTGGTTAGCACAGATTTTTTTAAATTATATTATGCTGCCATTTACCAACAGCTTAGAACTACTGTAAATTCAGTGGGAATACAGAGCAAAATTTGTAACGATCTAAAACATAGCAAATAGTTGACAAATCTAAATCAACTACGAAATATAATGTGCCTAAATTTTCTGAACGTTAATATAGTCTAGTTCTAGATAGCTTTAATTGCTTGACTTTAAAATAAAATAAATTTAAAGTAATGTTTGTTTAAACAATAATGGATTTTGTGTTATTAGCAGACACTAAACATTTTTTATTAATTTAGGTGAATAGCAATTGTATTTTTTCTTAAAGGAAAAATATTTTATAGGTTACTGCCAAAACATAAGATAGGTTGGCCTAGGCAATATGAACATATATAACTGCTAGAATATAAAGCCAACTGTTAAAAAAAATTATAGTAGCTAAATTTTATACAATTATTTTAAAACGATTTAAAATAATTAACTTTAGAAATAAAACTTCAAATCTTGAAATTAGTTCCAATGACAGTGGTACTAATTAACAAAAGAAAAAAGCAAAATAACTTTATACTATTAAATACCAATAAATAAATGTATAACTGTAATAAAACAAAACAAACTAAAAGCTGATGTCTAGTAGAAATACATATTATAAACCGTTATATCCCGGCAAAGCAACCAGTGGCGGCTTCGGGGAGGGGGGGGGGGGGGGGGTGTGGGGCCATGCCCAAAGAAGAGAAAATTACGTTTTACAATATTACAACGTTAATAATGACATCCTTCTTCGTGCATCGTAATGAAAACTTAAACTGACTAAATTAAATTTTTTATCAGAATTTTAATAGTTGCTAGCTTGAGTCAAGGTAGCGCAGAACAAGTGATTGAACTTGAGCAACTATTAAGGTCGCTAGTTTATCTTTACAGGAGTTAAGAAATAGATGAGGCCTTTAATTGCAAAGCGTCAACCCAACATCTTGAAAAAAGGCAACAGTCAGCGCATGCGGTAAAGCGCAATGACCGTATTATCAGCAGTGCTACTAATGAACTTCTATTATTAATTAAATTTGTTTGTAGAAGTTTATGAACAATGATAAAATATAAAGGCTATAAGAAACTAACTTTTGATTTTCTCCAGAATACTTTTCTCTAAAATTTAACATCAAATTATACTATGTTTTAGTATACATTTAATAATAATGGGTAATTAATTATTTCAACCGTACAGCACTTTAAAATATATTCTTTTTGGATTACCGGTTTCGGTGGTTCATGCCACCATCATCAGATCGACCTCTGTTAATTGTGCATAGTTTGTTACGACATGTTCCACACAACAGTGGAATGAATATTTTATGAGGTCGATCTGATGATGGTGGCATGAACCACTGAAACCGGTAATCCAAAAAGGATTTATTTTAGAGTGCTCGACGGCTGAAATAAGGTAATTAACTACCCTTTATTATAATAATTGCATTCTTGGAATCTAAAAACATAATGTTTAAGTTTATACATTTAAATTTAACGTGCAAAGTAATTTTTTTCGTTACTCAACCAGTAATAAGCAATATGTTGACAATACATTATACATTTTTAATACTGCATTTATTGTAGGCTTATTGCTGTCCAAACATTGACATTTTCTAAACTGTTTATTAAGTTTTATGATTTTTCGCCTATTTTTGGTTCTTTGTTCCGTTTTATATTTTTCTTTGCTGCTTCTTGTTTGTTTTGTTAATTTTGATTAAACAAATAAAATAGCAATGTGGCGACAAAATCACACTGATTTAAATAAAAACCCGAACCACAAAACAAGGAACAAAAACAATAACTAAACAACTAAATTGTAAGTTATGTTTAATACGTTACCCTTATGTACATTTCGATGATATGGTCATCATCCTCAGAGGGTTTTAACACTACATAAGGGTAACGTATTAAACATAACTTACAATTTAGTTGTTTAGTTATTGTTTTTGTTCCTTGTTTTGTAGTTCGGGTTTTTATTGAAATCAGTGTGTTCATTTTGACTAAATTTCATGGGAAACAACAATGACAAAATTGGTTTATGCCTTAGAAAACTTATAATTGTGAGGTCATTAACTCACAAACTTCAGGTGTGATTAGGCTTTAAAACGCATATTTTGAACGTAGAATAAAAAAAAATAAAAAATCCAGGATTCAACTTTTTTCCTGGGGGCTATTTCAGACCACCCGGGTAGGTGATGCCCCCCCCCCCCCCCCCCCGAAAATTTGCTCTGGAGCCTACACTGAATGCAACATAACAAACGAAAAGCTGAGATTTTTTTTAGTAGAATATAATTTTTAAGGTGATTAATAGTCCGTCAAAGCTTTTTATGTTAAAATAAAACTAACCACCATCCTTTTACTTTGAAGTCAATATCCCTTAGTTTTAGTTAAACTTGGCATATATTAAAAGACTATCAATAATTATTTCATTTCACTTTATTCTTATATAATAAATGATTTATGACCAAGTTATAAATCAAGTTAATCAAATTATTTAATTAATATTTAACAATTGCTTGAATGGAACCTTATTACAAAAAGGATTAGCTAACATTTAACTAGAAGCTCCAATTCATAATGCTATCATTTAAAAAAGGTAAATTATGGTGTAAACCTAACCTATTTGTTTTCATTTCCCATTTAAAATAAACAAAATTGTTTTGCGTAATTTTTAGCACCTAAGTAAGAAAAGTTTTCTTTACTAAGTAATTATTTCACATCCAAGTTTAGCCAACCAACAGCAAGTTAAAATATAAATTTTAAGACTTCATTTATCACTTCAAAGCTGTAAATTATTATATACAGTTTGACACAATTTATCTTTCACTCTGCACTTATTAACCATAACCTACATACATACACATACACAAAACTTCACTACGTTGAGTTCCATCTACGTCATTTACACATGGAATACAACACTGCACTGAAATACGTTGTAATGTTATTCAGTAATATTAACGAACTAGCTGTAACCTTCAAAGTAATCAACTGATGGAAGATACTTGGCTATAGATGTACAAGGTTTGTCCTTTACGTAATCTAGCTACAATTGACCTTCGTAATATGGTGATTACGGTTCATGTAAGGTAGTTATTAATAATTATTATAAAATGTATTAAATAACTGTCAATGATAGGGTAAACACATGTAAGTAGTAACCTAAGTTAAAAAAAAAATATTTACTGCTTCTATTTTAAAATCAAAATAACCGACAGTGCCACTTTTTTACTCATGAACTTGAATATTTACCTTTTCTTAATGAAGACATTTGAAAACATATAGATTTATTGGTAAGTTAATAGATTCATAATGTTTAACATACATTAAAAATAATAATCTGCAATATTTATGAGGCGCTACTTGAAATCATAGAGAGTTAATTACAAAAAATGTTATGTATAACATTATTGAAAAATAATGTAGACTACTTTCTATTTTAATGATCTAAATATAAAATGCATAGTAATAGTTTAACTTAACTATTATTATTATTTAACAAACTAGAACTAATATTGTTTGAATATATTTAAATTCACTTAACTTATAATTATGATTTATTTATTTCATCTAAAGCAAATTACACGATTGGTGTGAACATATTTTTTCAAAGCTAATGGAACAAAATTTGTAAATCTGGCATTGCAAATTTAAAAATATCATAACGCATTTAGTGCAGTCATTTCAAAAATCAAAATAATCATACGGCAAATTTGAAAGAACGTGCATTTTAATGTTTTATTATCCTTGAAAATCATAAGATTAAACACTTTTCTTAATGATCGAAACTTTTTAATTAAATGCATATAAGTATATATTGTTGTTACGCCAAGCAGGTTTTGAATTGCCTTTACAATCATTTATCGCCGTTTAATTTTGTATGGGCTAAGCAATCAATGGCTTAATTTAAAGAATTTAAATTATTTAAAAACTTAATTTATTTAACTTAACTTTATTGGGGGGGGGGGGGGGTTAAAATGAAGTTATGGTCTCGAAGTTAATAAAAACAAAATATATATTTGATACAATTACAATACTTCGAATGTTCTATATAGTGGTTAAAGTGTTAAATTGTATATTACAACTAATAGAGTGTTATATTAAAAACTAATGGTAAACATTTTTTATTGGGATTTGGCAAAAGAGAATTCCAATTTTTAATATTGTAAAGATTTAAATCAATTTATTGTGAATGTTTTACTTATACATACAAAACCGTAAGAGGCTATTTATTACGAAGCTATGTCATGGTATAAGCCTTTTGGGCTTTCGGCAAAATATTGGCAAACATTTGCAGCCAATACTCCTCTTCCCGTGTTTTATTATGATTTTCAATTATAACAATTTCAAGGAGACTATGTCTCGATAGTAAAAATACCAACTATGACGTCCAAACAAATTGTGTATTAGGCATACATTGTGACTACACAATACAGTAAATACACATAACAAACATTGCAAACACTTAAACTTAGAACATTATTTCTACACAAAGACTTACAATCTTTGTCATCAAAGCTTGATCCTCCTTCATGAAGTACACGATCATCAGGGCGTTCTCTCTTCAGGTACAGCTTGAAAATATCGTAAAACTTAGTAATATGTAGTAATACATACAAAATATTCTCCAATTTCCAAAAATCGTTGGTACAGTAAAAAATTATCTGAAAATGATTTATACTCTATTATTATTGAAGTCAGAGGCTGTGTGGTTGTTTTACTATACAAAGTTAAAGCCCATGTTAAATCCTTTATAGATAGATGTTCATTACACTGTATTGGAGTTTTAATCAAGATTTATAATCATGTTACTCGTAGGTCAGTGATCTTATGGTCCTTCGGAAATTGCAAATATGCCGACCTGGCCATCCCGACAGGAGTTTTCTTCTTTAAATATTTCTTGTAGTTGCATGTAAAATTAAAGTTGATTTTAGAAATAAACAAGGGCAGACCACTAACAGAACTAAAGACGTTTCTTTTATAACAACAACTTACAGCTAAGCGTTATAACATAAAGGTTGTTAACGTATTGTGAGTTATGTTTATGAACACAACCAATAAAATTCAGAATTTTATAAAACACGTTCTCGTAAATGGTGGAACAAGATCGATAACAAAATATATCCCTTTGTTTAACTTCATCAACTTTATCTTTCCGCTTCAACAATTTTATTCTCTCACTCCTAGCAGATATATTTTACCTTTATTATTGTGTTCTAAACATTGACGATTGTGTTAAATGTAAGTATATATCAAACTTTTTGCCATACAAATATGGTAATCTTTGATAACCAATCTAGTTATCTGTTTAATTTCAATAAATATTATACAAAATTCCTACATGATAATTTGTTCACAATTGAAAAAACTTATATTTAAAAATTAATCATTAACCATTAAATGTATATTTAAAAATAATAATACTTTAAATAAATAAACAGAATAATTGCAAAATTGTGTTACGCGAAAGGGTTCCGTAAAGTTCAAAAAATATATTTATGTTGATATCAACAACTCATCAACATGCCATAACCTCAAGAATAGTTAAATATAATGTGGTGGTTGTGACCAGTGAACACTGAACTAAAGTATAGAGCTAATATGAAGGAAAACATATAATTTTCCAAAAGTTAGGCTATAGATTTTGTGTTAAGTATGTGTAAGAGTCTGAACACCTAACCTAACCTAACCTAACCAAAACCACTAAATGTTTGGAAAATTTAGCTGCAGAACTTTCGGAAATAGTGGATATTTAATTTTGCAGCATTTTCGGGATAATTTTAAAAACAAAAAATTAAAAATTTCTAAAACAAGTTCTATACTATATTTTACAGTAATATAACATTATAATGATTTTGGAGTACTAACTTTGGCTCCCAAAAATTAACAATCGACATTTTGTTGGGTAGACTAATGATTATTAGAATATAATATGAGGGAGCTTTATTACTAAACCCAATTTAATTGTGATAAATTCATATGTTCTTGAGAAATGCTATTCTGACAGACAAAAAAAGGAAGAACACTACTATTAGGGTTCCGTTTTCTCTGTCAAGGAGCACATATATAAATATGACTATATATATATTCATACATTTTGGTAAACTAGATTTAGAACGAGTAGAAAGATAAAAGAAAGAAATACAATTTCTAGAGGGATACATTTTGCTTGATTGATATAATTTCAGGAAAGACATTAACTGTTGGTTTCAGGCATATTTTATTAAAATTTGTCATTCATTTAGGGTTCGCTTAAATATATTTTTTCTAAACACTATATTAACATAATTTATTTACTAAAGTATATGTGCAACGATTTAAATGTAAATTAAAATTAAATAGAATTTCTTACCAGACATAGATTTACAGTTTTTTTTCGCAAGTAATTTCTACAAAGTGCTTTGAAACTGATATTTTTATTATATTTTTATAATATATAACGAATTAATTTTCTGTTAAGGTTATTATTATAGTTTATGCAAATTAAAATTGGTTTGAACTTTTTGATTTTTGAAAAGTTCTTAGTATTAATATTAATAATATTTATAAAACGATGTCCATTTTTCCTTAATATTAAGATTTGTTAGCAACTAAATTTATAAAATTTTTGAAATTTATATGTTGTTTTTATATTCTCTTTTTTGCACGAATTGTTTTTTAATGATTATTGGAAATATTTTACGATTTACCTAAATTATCGTTATTTCTGATTGCCTTACTAAACTTGTTAATTTTATTATAAATTTACTTTTTTGTATACTTACAGCTCTCACGTGTAGCCTGCAAAAAACGATTGCGGACACACGTAACTTCAGCTCGCGTAGTTATAAATCAAATTTAAATCTCCCTATTAAGTGTTGTGTTGTGTGTTACATGTTGTTTGTGAATGTTTTCGTGTAAGTGTTTCATTTTATAAACTTGACGTACATCAACGAATGTAAAATAACTAATGAAATATAGGTTTGATAATGCCTGAATAAAAAAAGGTGAAACGTACGTCACTAGCAAATAAAAAAGAAAAATAAAGGACTGAGAGCTGTAAGTATGCCTATACAAAATAGTAAATTTATAGTAAATTATTGTCTTTCATTATTTATTTCATTTCTTAAATAAAAAACCAGCATGTTTTATGGAATATTTATACAGGATACAAAAAAGATCAAAATTATGATAGCTAAATCTGTATTTAAAGCAAACTTAGATACAAAATTAGTAAATGTTCACGTAAAATTAGATAGCGCACCTTTTATGTTACTAATAAAATAAACAATTTCTCGGTGAACATACGTGAACGACAATAATTTTAATTACAAATAACAACCATTTATATACGTACACACAATAATACAAAGATGGAGTGAAATCTCAGATATGTAAAACGAATTTTACAAAATGGTGTATTTCTTCGTGTTTATTCATAAATTCAACCTCACGTTAAAGAACATCAAGCTAATAATTTTCCAAACTATTGAAGATGTTAGATTTGCAGGTTCTTTGGAAATTTTAAGATAATAACAAAATTGGAAGATATTGTAAATGAAATAATGGGAATTTAAATTTCGCTTGTGTTGATAGTGTGAGTACAATTAATTTGTCTCAACATTTCACAAACAAAATAAGAAAGACCCTTGCACAATGTCAATATCAAAATTTTTTGTCAATAACCTAAGGGACAAAAGCCGAAATAACTAATTTAAAAATTGGATATTAGATCTGCTTATCTAAGGCTTGTTTAAAGAACTACGAAGATCAATATTCTGCTTTGTACTGACAATTAAATTTAAGAAGATCACAAGAAGAAAGAAGAAATTCGCAAGTATTAAATCCGAACCAATACTCTAACAAGGAGATAATGCAATAGACTTCCTTAAGTACATAGAACCTACGCTCTGAGAGATGTATCGAGGTTCGTTAACAAGTAGTTCAAACGAGGAAGAGTAAATAAATAAATCGTGTTATTTATATATGGAATGATGGGGTATTCTGGAACACTAGCACAAAGTAACTGGAGCGCTATTTACGAAAATCTAAAACATTTAAGTGTTACGAAAATTAAGTTTAACAAATATATTACTACTTTTTTTTTTGTAATTGATAAAAATTATATTTTTAGTTAATGTTTTATGGCCTTATCAGCACGGTTATCCATCGTAACAGTCAAACTGTACAGTGAATCCCATCCTAAAATTACACCAAAGAACTTAAAAAAAAAACTACAAAAACAAACAAAAAGTAGGACAAGAAAATAAACAAGGTGATAAGAATTAGTTGTTCAAAATTGCCGGTAGAAAATAAAAACTGAGAAAGTATTGCAGAAAACAAGAAAAGTAATAGAAATAGTTATTAAGATTAAACGTAATTAAACAAAGAACTAAAAAAATATATTGTTGTAGCCAGCTTGTTATTGTTAGTGATTTTTACGATGCTAGAGAAAATTATTGAATTTGTTAACACTGTATTCAGATAAGATTACGTATCCTGGTGGGTAAATTATATTTGTGGTTAATACCAAACATACCTAGTTTAATTTCGCAGTTTCTATTTATTGCTTTTAATAAATAGATCAGATTTTGTACTTTTTAAATTGTCTTTCGTCCACAGAAAATTATACTTTAAATAAAATATAATATATCATTTTAAACAAAGAGGTAATATTATTCTTAGATATATTGTATAACATCGGTGCACTGCTAAAAACGGGAAGACGACATATTTTAAATGTCATACATTTTTTCTTTCATGATTTTCTTTTTACCCTTTTAAAGATTATCAGTTACTTGATATTTAAAAATAATCCCATGACATTTATACACATTCATATTGTACCCTGATATCTTAAAACGATAAAAGAAACACTATTTATTTTGTATAAATAAATAAATACACATTGTATCTGTGACTCTGTTACCATAGCTATATAATGAAATACAATGTGTGTAGTGATATTTAACACGTAACTTGATATCATAGGCCTACATTATTTATAACTGTTATCAATCATCAAAAAATAATATTACCTAGTAGGTAGGTAACCCAGTTTGTGGTTGAACTATTCCACTCACTTCCCATGTCCAAGCAATATCCGTCTAGGCGAGGAAGTGACAGTACTCAGCCATGACATTGCTAATGGCTTTCCTCTGTCCGGACTCCACACAACTTTCATTCTTCAACTTGAATTCACAGAGAAAAAATCAAGCTTTTATCTTAAACCAACTTTATAATTGTAAAATATTTCAACTTACTTGTAACATTAATCGATTTTTATGTTCGTTAAACTAATTGAATGTAAAAAACTTAAAATTAAAACTCATCAGATTAAAACATTGATTTGTAGATATAAACCAAATGCATAACTTTAAACTAATTACAAAATATAATAGAATTAAATTTCAAATTTTCAAAAAATTATTTATAGTAAAAGGTAATGGAATATAACAATTATAATAAATGTAAATTAATATGAAAAGTTGTATTTGCAACCTCTTACACACAATAATCAATATGACAAAAACAAACAATGAACTATCAAATAATAATGGAATTTAAAATATCACAGTTTAGTTTGACAAAATTGTTTAGGACATATGTAAAAATAGTACAACAAAGAAAAGATTATATTTAATTATACAATTAGATTTGAATTTTTAGAAACACAAACTTAAGCAACAGTACATTATATTATGTCCAAACCTCTTAAAACTACAACAGCACAAGAACAGTGCAATATATCACACACAATAAAATACGTAAAAATAAGCTATTAAATCTTGGCACTGAACAGTACGTATAGACAGAGAATTGTCAGAGGTGAGATCTATTTTAGGTGACCGTCGTAATACTGTTTGAATAATCGTGATAGGCATAATATCGGTCAAATAACTAATTTCATCATTAATTATCAAGATTTTTTTAAACTTTAAATCACAATTTTAGTCGCATTTAATATTTCAAGTGATAAAACACAATTCTTAATGAGTATCTACTGGAATTAAAGATATTTTTTGTGGCACTCTTAGAATTTACCATTGTATAAACTTAGTCATAGAGTGTGAAATATCGTGTACAAATAATTAGAATTAGAATCCGTTCTTTTAAACCCAATGTCAAATATATGAT